>ML664232.1:1815672-1831278 GCA_007570785.1 Antilocapra americana | reverse complement strand
CGGCTGTATTTACCATGGAGAACCAGCAAGGACCTGCTGGACAGCACGGGGAACTCTGCTCAGCACTCTGTAATAACCTTATGGTCACCAGGGGGAAGGATGGGGGAGGGACAGTCAGGGAGTCTGGGATGGACATGGACACACGGCTGTATTTACCATGGAGAACCAGCAAGGACATGCTGGACAGCACAGGGAACTCTGCTCAGTACTCTGTAATAACCTTATGGTCCCCAGGGGGAAGGATGGGGGAAGGGATAGTCAGGGAGTCTGGGATGGACATGGACACACGGCTGTATTTACCATGGAGAACCAGCAAGGACCTGCTGGACAGCACAGGGAACTCTGCTCAATGCTCTGTAATAACCTTATGGTCACCAGGGGGAAGGAAGGGGGAAGGGACAGTCAGGGAGTCTGGGATGGACATGGACACACGGCTGTATTTAACATGGAGAACCAGCAAGGACCTGCTGGACAGCACGGGGAACTCTGCTCAATATCTAATACTAACCCATAATGGAAAAAAAATATGAGAAAAATGATGCATATATGCATGTTTGTGTAACTGAATTGATTTGTTGTGTACTTGAAACTACACAACCATGTAAATCAACTCTACTTCAAAAAATAAATAAAATTGAAAAACAAATAAGCAGAAGAAGACCTAACTTTGAATTCTCCATGGAACCATGCAAACAGAAATGGGCATCTAGGTACCATTTGGGGCCTGTTTTTTCATTCCTCCGGGCACAGAGATAAGAAACCCACCAAAAACGGATCTCACGGGGCTGTTGATTCAGAACTCACTCTGACAAGGGTGTCAGCCCCCATGGCTCACACTTGGCGGAGACCCCAAGGCAGGCAAAAGAGAAGCAAAGTCGTGGAGTGAAAGTCCATAAAGAGAAGAAAGAAGTCCTCTTGGGGGAAGTGGTCTTCCTGTCTCTGTTTCCTTCAGGGACGAGGCGTCTCAGTAAAGAGCCTCAGTCTCCCTGAGGCGGGTGGGCCTCGTCTAATCAGGCGACGGCCTGTACAGCGAGAGAAGGTGGGGGGTGGGTAACTCTCTGTCTCTCTCTCCGTGTGTCTCTCGGTCACTCTGCCTCCATCTGTCTCTCCATGTCTATCTCTCTGGGTCTGTCTGTCTCTCTCTCTGCTTGAGCCAGGCCATGATCGTCTGCTACCCTCCAGGCTTTGTGCTTGGACTGACTATACCACCAGCCTTCCTGGGTCTCCAGCTTGCAGGCGGCAAGTGGAGGGTGTTCTCAGCCTATTCTAAGATACATCCTGTCTGACTCCAGGCGACCCCCACCGACTGTAGCCCGCCGGGCCCCTCTGTCCATGGGGATCCTCCAGGAAGAATACTGGAGTGGGTTGCCATGCCCTCCTCCAGGGGGTCTTCCTGACGCGGGGGCAGAGCCCACGTCTCTGCTGTCTACTGCATTGGCAGGAGGGTTCTGTATTGGGAGTGCCACCCGGGAAGCCCTAGATACATACAATCTAGGTACAGATGATACATGCTAGACGTCTCTTCTCTTGTGTAGCTAAATCCACTCCCGAGAACACTCACGGATACTGTTTACATCTCTGGAACGTAAAGGAATAGGCATTCCTCCCAGATACGCTCACACATGCCCGTTAACATCTCGGGGTGCGTCTTGCAGCAGTGAATGGCCCCGATGACATATCAATAAAATTACATCTATAGAAGATGCATTCAGCCCCCCCGCCCAGCCAGCCTTGGGAAGTTCGGTCCTTAAAGAGCAGAGGTGTTTCCTGACCCACGCCCCGTCTCTGTAACCAGAGAGATGTCGGCGTATTTCCACGCCATGGATTTCCAGAGAACAGCGTCTTTGTTTCCATGTGCTATCTGCAAGATCTAGGGAGCACCCCAGTCAGCGACGCTGCAAGCCCCTATTTTTTTTCCAAGCTGAGTAAAGTGGACCTTTCTCTACTGTTTACTTATTAAGAAAAATCTCCCTCCATACAATGCTGAGCATTTTGTAGGAAGCCTGTCTTTTCCTCTCCCTCTTTCTTTTTTTTGTGTTTGACTTCTTCTAATGATGCAGAATACAGTTATTTTCGAGGCGGGCATGGCAACCCACTCCAGTATTCTTGCCTGGAAAAGCCCATGAACAGAGGAGCCTGGTGGGCTACAGTCCACGGGGTTGCAAAGAGCCAGACACTACCGAAGCAACTTGGCACACACACAGGCATAGTCATTTTCAAACATGCCCTTTTAATTGAGACAAAACCAGCCACGAGATTGTTCAGTCCATTTACTAGTCCGGCTGAAAATATATTTTATTCAGATGAATGCATGTTCCTCCCCCACCTTACCTCTGTGCCTCAAAAACACGGTGAGTGGAAATGGAGCCATGTGGAAATGAATTCCTGTCTATGAAGCATTTCCACTGCGGAGCTGGGATCCTGTCCATAGTTTCTGCTTTGCAGGGCCTGGCCGGCCGGCTGCATAATCAGCCTTCTACGGGGACCCATCAATTCTTGCATGATTTTCTCACCAAATGCATGGACTTCGTATCCCAGCAATTTGAATTAAACCTCTCCTTATAAGCTTACTGATTTTGTTTTCCCTCCACGGACCCATAAAAGGGTGGCTGAACATTCATTTCCCTACAAAATGCCAGCACTTCCGTTCCAAATAAAATGCAGGCATGGTGGAGCAGAAGAACATTTTTATCATTCTTTGAAGACGTGGGGGCATGAATGAGAGCTATCTAATAAAAAAAGATTTCAGCGACTCCTTTTTTTTTTTCTTAGATGGTCTACCAGAAATAAGCACTCCCGACGTGCAAGTTTTTCTTTTTCTGTAACATTTTTTTTTTTTTTGTAGAGTGGGAGTTTGTTCAGATATGGTTTGCACAGAATTGAAATGATACGAATTCCAAGACAGTTTTAATCAACTTTTAACACGCAGTATAACTATTAGGATTGCTGACGACCGCAGGAGATGTTGTTTTCACTTTTGTTCCTTACACAAAGGGTAAGGAAGGCTGTGGGTGCTTCTACAATTTGGACTCGATTAGTTAAAAATAGCCTGGAAACATTTTGAATTAAATGAAAATAGCAACTGTCACTTCCTTTTCTTGTCAAGTTCGGGATGGCCCAGCGTTGCCATGTGTTGACTTTCGTCCCCCGCCAACCCTCCCGCAAATAAATGGGACGGATCCTCGGCGTTGTCAATAAAAGTGGTATCAAGAGATGAGTTCCTGTATGCAAATGATTTACTGGTTTCGGTTTAACTTTGGAAAGTCAAGGCAGAGGGCGGGGGCAGACAGCTGCTGCAGTGGGTCCTAACACCTTGTCACAGGTGTTGTGTGTGAGCACGGGTGTGCGAACACGCACGTTTGTGTGTGATGTGGGCAGCGCAGGGGTGTTCTGAGAAGGGACATGTGTTCCAGCTGGGGCTTTCCAACCCTGGGGGAAGCGGGCTTGCCCGGGCACCCACATTCCAGGCGGACGGTCACAGAACCCGAAGGAGCCCCTCCAAGCTGCTGTTTCAAGCCACGCGTCTTTACACCAGGCACGGACTGATTTCGGAGCTCGGCGAGTATTTTCGAAAGCGGTCTCAACATGCAACCGCGCTCCGCAGCTCTGCTGTAAAAATTTGTTTTGAAAATGCGAATCTGTTCCAGAGCAACTGATCTCTATTAGAGAAACAAGTTGGACCCAATGGGAGGTCTGCATTTGTTTATGCAAAAATCGCATGCTGGAAAGAAAAAAAAAAAGGCAAGGTAAGTGCAGAAAACCGCACACGGGTGGAAACAAGGCCCGAGAGGAGGAACAGACAGCACACACTGGGGTGGGCACGCCTCCGATACCCACCAGGGCCCTTTGTTCACGGGGACACCAGGGAGGTCCCCGCTGGCCCATGTCTGCGGTTACACCTTTTTGTCTGAAAACAGACAGAGCTTCTCTCCATTTCCTCACCTAACAGTGGCATTCCACCAGCAAGCCACAAATCTGATCCTTTTTCAGGTCAAATGCCACAGGCTTTGAAACAGGGAAGCATCTCTTACCTGTTAAGCAGATTTAAAATCACGCCAGGATTTTCCTTAGAGTCCTACTTCTCTTGTTTACTTACCTTTGATTGTAGGATAATGGCTTTACAACACTGGGTTGGGGTCCCCCCGCACATCAGCATGAGCCAGCCACAAGTACGCGCATCTCCCTTCCCTCTTGAACCTTCCTCTCGCCTCCCACCCCATCCCGCCCCTCTAGGTTGTCACGTGAACGCGTGCTAGGTCGCTTCAGTAGTGTCTGACTCTGCCACCCCCGCGGACCGTAGCCCGCCAGGCTCCTCTGTCCGTGGGATCCTCCAGGCAAGAACACTGGGTGTCACAGAACACTGGACTTGAGCTCCCTGTGTCACAGAGCAAATTCCCACTGGCTACCTAACGTATAGATGATAATGTCGGTGAGTGCCCCTAATCCCATTTCCCCACATCACATCCATGGTTACGCAGGGAGTTTGCACAGCGCATTGATTTTCCTACATGCATGTATCTGTTGGAGCAAAACGGACTTCCGTATCGCCTTTAAACTGCAGTTTTCTGTCCGTTTGAACGATTTCTATCCTCCGTGTTTGCAAAAGAGGAAGACCAGAGATTGCATATTATTCCGTGTGGGCTCAGTTGCTACATTGTGTCCACCTCTTGCGACCCCATGGACCGTAGCCCGCCAGGCTCCTCTGTCTGTGGGATTTCCCAGGCAAGAATAATGGAGTGCGCTGCCATGCCCTGCTCCAGAGGATCTTCCCAACTCAGGTATTGAATCCAGGTCTCCCACATTGCAGGTGGATTCTTTGCCCTCTGAGTCACCAGACTGGAGTAGGGAGCATATCCCTTCTCCAGGGGATCTTCCCAACCCAGGAATCAAACCAGGTCTCGTGCATTGCAGACAGATTCTGTACAAGCCATCAAGGAAGCCCATAGATATGTATAAGTGACCCGAACTGTATAGGTCACCTCAATAACATGGAGCACCCCAAATATATATATTGCCACTACCTAGGGTACCCCACCTGTGTAACTTACTCCAACCACACAGGTTACCTCGATAACATGGGCACCCCAAAGGTACAGGATACTATAACTATTGAAGGTACCTCAACATATAGGACACTCCAACTATGTAGGGGGCATCCCCGGGGGCTGAGTCAAGAGTCCATCTGCTGAGGCAGGAGATGCAGTTTCAATCCCTGGGTCAGGAAGATCCCCTGGAGGAGGACATGGCTACCCACTCCAGTATTCTTGCCTGGAGAATCCCATGGACAGGGGAGCCTGGTGGGCTATGGTCCATGGGGGTCGCAAAGAGTCAGACACGACTGAGTGATTGAGAACACACACAACTACATAGGGTACCCCAAGGACAGAAGACAGCCCAACTATAAAAGCTACCCCATCTACCTAAGTTATCCCAACTATGTAAGAGACCCATCTGCAGAGAAAGCTTCACCCTCTCAGGGTACCCCACCTGGGTTCATCAACCATCCACCTGTGTAATTCTCATACTGTCCCCTTTTAAACACATCATCTGTCAGTCGTTCAGTATCCTCAGAGACTTCAGCATCACACATGTTCATCTATGCTTCAAGGAACCAGTTCTGAATCAAGGTACTAAAAAGTGCATTAAAAAGCAGAGACATCTCGTAACCAGCAAAGGTCCATCTGGTCAAAGCTATGGTTTTTCCAGCGGTCATGTATGGATGTGAGAGTTGGACCATAAAGAAGGCTGAACGCCAAAGAATCGATGCTTTAAACTGTGGTGTTGGAGAAGACCCTTGAGAGTCCCCTGGACTGCAAGGAGATCCAACCAGTCCATCCTAAAGGACATCAGTCCTGGGTGTTCATTGGAAGGAAGGATGCTGAAACTGAAGCTCAAATACTTTGGCCACCTGATGGGAAAAAACTGAGTCCTTGGTAAAGACCCTGATGCTGGGAAAGATTGAGGGCAGGAGGAGAAGGGGACGACAGAGGATGAGATGGTTGGATGGCATCACCGACTCGATGGACATGAGTTTGAGCAAACTCCAGGTGATAGTGAAGGACAGGGAAGCCTGGCGTGCTGCAGTGCATGGGTTTGCAGAGAGGTGGACACAGTTTGGTGACTGAACAATGGCACTCTGAACTGAGGACAGTGCACACGTCTGTGATGTGTGAAGAGCCAGGTAAGCAGTCCCCAGTGTCCTTATGCAAACGCACCGTGTGGTCAGAGCAGAAGCCACTGGACAGTGCATCCAGGGACTCCCGGGTCACATCCCAGCCGCCCCCACCGCAGAAGTCTCCTTGGAGGTGACTTTCAGCCCTGCGTAAGCTTATTTCGGAACCAGCAAAGCCTGGCATTTCAGGTCACCTCTGCTTTCTGTGTGGGTTTCTGCGGACTTTCACACAGGTTTATTTTTCGTGCCTCTGTGGCTCAATGAACAAGCCAGTGGGGGGTGGGGGAAGCAGGCTTTTTTCCTGCTGAGGACACATTCCCCGCACCTTAATTGACGAGGAAAGTGGGTCGCTCACTTGCCTCGTGTACCTTTTTTACATAATAGGTTACTTTTAATGGCTCCTTGAAAACAATTTCTCAAAAATCGTGTAATTACCAAATGTACTGCCCTAGCTCTTTTTTTTTTCCTTTTTTGGTCCAAATATGCCAATTTCTTTTTTCAAAGTCTGACCTACTCTCCTTTCCCTGAATTCCTTTGCTTGATTGAAAGAGATAACTTTTTAACGTGGTACGTGATCACCCAATTGTGTCAGGGCACATATAATTAATGAGATGTAACTAATGTTCAATCCTGAAGGAAATCAGTCCTTATTACTCATTGGAAGGACTGATGCTGAAGCTGAAGCTCCAACCCTTTGTCCACCTGATGCAGAGAGCCAACTCACTGAAAAAGACCCTGATGCTGGGGGAAGATTGAGGGCGGGAGGAGAAGGGGACAACAGAGGATGAGATGGTTGGATGGCATCACTGACTCGGTGGACATGAGTTTGAGCAAGCTCCGGGAGCTGGTGATGGACAGGGAGGCCTGGCGTGCTGCGGTCCATGGGGTCACAGACACGACTGAGCGACTGAACTGAACTGAGGTTCACAGGGCTTAAAAAATGTGCACTAGACTTTTTATTTTTTTCTAATGGTCTTGAGTCTCTTTTGGACACCCTCAGTCCTGGTCTGTCAGAGTGAGGGCATCAGAACACTCACGGAAGACAGTGAAGCTTTGTTCTTATTTTGACAGGAAAAGACCTGGCCCAACGTGCTGGACAGAGAGATGGGGATTCAAAGATGTCTTCATTTCACCAGTGTTTGAAGTCTCCACTGCATGATTTGCAGTGTGTCAGTGTCCCGGAGCGGTTGTAACGAAATAACCCAAACTGGGGGCTTAAACAAGAGACACAGACCCTCCCCTGGGGACCACACGTCTGAGATCAAGGGGTCCCAGGGCTGAGCTCCCTGCAGAGTCTCCAGGGGAGGGTCCTCCCCTCCTCTTCTGGCTTCTGGGGGCTCCGGGCGTGCGTCCCGGGCTTGTGGCTGCCTCCCTCCGTCTCCTCCTCCGTCTCCCCGTGGCTTCTCCTCTGTGCCCCTGTCTCTCCTCTCTGTGTCTTAGAAGGACTCTGTCACCGGTTTAGGGCCGCCCCCATCCAGGAGGAACCTCATTTCAGACCCGTCACTTCATTACCTCTGCTGAGACCCTGTTTCCTAATAAGATCCCAATCCAAGAATCAGAATTTGGAGGACACCGATTCAGCCCAGGGCAGGTAAGAATCAGATGCTGGAGAACGCGAGAGCCCCAGGGATATCCGCAGAACCAACGACACTGCCAGACGCACGCCTCTCTCACAGGACCATGTCGCTGCACAGCTGGCAGAGAAGACCGAGTCGGGTCCTGCCCATCGCTGGCCTGCCACTTCCTTCCTCCAACAAAAGATCCCAGAGAACTAGAGACTCGTCTTTGCTGCAAAAACAAAGACGTGAACACGCACCCAACACCCACCTTGCTGGGGGAACTCAGGGACTTCCCAGCAGCTAAAAAAAAAAAATACACTTCACCCCTGCTCCCTCTTTAACTTGTTTGCGTGTCAATTAGAGACGACCCACCATCACCTTAACCTCCCGGACGGTAGCTGTGTGTCCCTGAGAAGTGAGACCTCTTCTTGGTCAAGTCGGAGGACGCCTCTGAGGCTTCCAGGAAACCCACGCTTTTGGCAGGCATCGCATTTGATCTCTGGAATCCGTGATCCTGTCCTGTGTGTGCACGGCTCCTGTGATGGCAACAGATTTGGGAGAAAAAAAAAGTCAGCGAGTATACACTGAGGGAACACTCTTTCACCAGGAGCTGCCAGGGCTGTGAGCAGCTCTTTAAACAAGCAAAAGTGTGCTTTTTGTAAAGCCTGGCTTCTGGGGGAGGGAAAAAAAAAATAAAAAAAAAAAAGCACATTTCTCTTGCAGCAGAAAGTCAGATTAGTTCTGAGATGGACTCTTCAGCATGAAGCAAGTACCCTGGTTTGTTTTGGATAAACACAAGTTACTCATCTCTAGTATATAAAGATGCTTTTTCATTATCTGGGGCTCTTCTTTATGGTTGATAAAATAAGGTCCCCAAAGAGAAGCGGGCCTTCCATGGTGACTCAGATGGTAAAGAATCTGCCTGCCATGCAGGAGACCTGGGTTTGATCCTTGGGTCGGAAAGATCCCCTGGAGAAGGGAATGGCAACACATTCCAGCATTCTTGCCTGGAGAATCCCATGGACAGAGGAGCCTGGCAGGCTGCAGTCCATGGGGTCACAAAGAGTCGGACACGACTGAGTGGCTAACACACAGCCCATAAAGACTTAACCGTGCCGTATTTCGAGGCTCTGTCTCACTCTCTGTTTGTTTTGCTTTTTGAGACGGCCCATGCTCTGTCTGTGGAGTGTGTTTCTCTCCAAATAAAACCGCTTCCTACCGAGAAGAAGGAAGGGCCTTGGATTCACCGGCAACAGCTGCGATGTGAGCTACAAACGATGATGACAAAAGCACGGAATGTTCAGCCAATTGTGGAGGCAGAGGCTTCTTGCCTGTAGGTGCAGAAACAGAGGCAGCATGCTCAGGTTCCTGGGGGGCTCCCCTGTGTGGCAAAACAGGTCCCTTCCAAAACCTCCGGCTCCGTGGGTGCACCCAGGACCAGCGAGCCTGGAGACTGCTCATGGGTGGGTGGTAGGAACAGCTGCTGAAGCTCAAAGTGGCTTTGGACAATGCCCAGTTGCCACTCAGCACTTGAGCCCCTGCTCCAGGCTAAGTAGGAGCCCCAGCGCTCCTGTAATCTTGTTTTATGGGCCTGCTGAGGCCATAGCCCGTAAATCTGCCCATCTCCCTTTCTCTCTCCCAGCTGGGGCCACCTGAGTGAGCTTATCAGATCACCATTCCCACAAAGTTCCTGGCAAAGGTGGGGACAGGGATGGGCCACCGTCAGGAGAAGGTGGCCAGCTCTTTCGTTCATGGAAGACAGGGCCCCCAAGATGAGAGACAAGAGAGCCCCTGAGAATGAGTCTGAACAGCACGGAGGCTTATTTGCCAAGAAAAGTCATGGGGATGTTGTAAAACACACACTAGGAGAAGTGAATCTGGGTTCTAGAAAGAAGGCTAAACTTTTTACCCACACAGGAAAATTTGCCTGCCAACCTGGGATGCTGCAGAGAAAGCGGGGTGCCCAGAAGGAGATCCTGGTGCCGAGGCTCTTGGGCACCCTAAGGGTATCTGGAAAGTGGTAAATCATATACATGTGTCCAAGGCATCCACCACCCACAACAGCCAAAAGGTAGAGGTAACCCAAGTGTCTATGGATGGATGGATGGATAAGTGGATGAGTGGATGGATGGTGGATGGATGGGTGGATGGATGGATGGTGAATGGATGGATGGATGGATGGATGGATGGATGGGTGGATGGATGGATGGGTGGATAAATGGATGGACAAATGGATGGTTGGATGGATGGGTGTTGGATGGGTGGATGGATGGTGGATGGTGGGTGGATGGATGGATGGTTGGATGATGGATAGTGAATGGATAGATGGTTGGATGGATGGATGATGGATGGATGGATGGATGGATGGATGGGTGGATAAATGGATGGACAAACGGATGGTTGGATGGATGGTTGATGGATGGGTGGGTGAATAGATGGATGGATGGATTGATGGTGGATATGTGGGTGGATGAATAAATAGATGGATGGATGATGGATGGGTGGCTACATGGATGGATGGATGGAGAGGGAGGGAAAGAGAGGGGTAAGGAAAGGGAGATATGCCAACAGTCAAAGTCAAACCCATTCTTCCACTTGGACTTTCTCTAAAGCCAGAATCAGTGAGTCAGTGAGCTGAAATAACTAGAAAGGAGTTTGTTGGATCTTGTCATTTCCCAGGTGGGCATTCTAAGACCTGACTGTGTCTGGCCGCCCAATATTTGGTATTTGAAAATAGGTCTTCGAGCAAAGAGTGGCTCATGGAGGTTCATAGTACCATTATTCTCACAACCAGAAAGGTGGAGATGGTGCTACATAGCCAGCTTTGCACAGAGAACTGCCGCAGCCTTCTTGCTCCCATGAGGGCCACTGAAGGTGAGCCATCCCCAAGGACTTTAGCGGAGAGAGGTGGGGAGCAAAGAGCACGGGCACTTGCGGCTGAGTGAAGCGCCTTGATCGAGCCATTCCTGAAGTCCTTATCACAGAGGTTTTCATTACATGAACCAAGTGCTTCCTGTGTCGCTTTAACCAGTCAAGGTTAGGGCATCTCTGAGTGGTGCCCTGACATCTGCACATCCCACCATCTTTCCTTAAATCCCAGCTTTGAGAATGGGGTTCCCACTTCTGATGCCACGGCTTAAAAACCACCAGTGTGCCTCAAAAGAGCCACTCCTTTCTAGGATGGCTTGCAGAGCTGGGCGTTTTCTGTTTTCGGGGTGAGATTCCCCTTGAGGGCTGGATCAGCCCTGTATCTGAGGGCTCCTTACAGAGCCGTGGGCTTCCCTGGTGGCTCACATGGTAAAGAATCTGCCTGCATTGCAGGAGAGCTGGGTTCAACCCCTGGGTAAGGAAGATCCCCTAGAGAAGGGGATGTCTACCCACTCCAGTATTCTTGCCTGGAGAATCCCACGGACAGAGGAGACTGGTGGGCTACAGTCCATGGGGTCGCAAAGAGTTGGACTCAACTGAGTGATTATCGCCTTTCCTACAAAGCCGTAGCCTCAGATAACATTGTCAAAAATGCATTTGTGGATGCGAAAACCCCTTCCACGGAAAACGGATCGCGTCTAATTTCACATCAAGAATGCCACCGAGCTGCAGTTCTACGTCAAAATACATAAATATATAAACAGGAAAAGAAAACCTTTAAACATTTTTATACCATTCTAATTAATTAGGAGATGTGACGCACTCAGCAGAAAAATGTAGGATTTATCCTATGGCCTGATTTTGGAAGGAGGGAGAAAAAAATAAAACCAACAACGGCATGGCTTGAATTCTAAACAATGGGAATTTTGTTCCATTTCCATCATTTCACTACAGATTAAACCTGAAAAGGTGAAAGGGAAATAGACCAGCTCGAACACATGCTTTTAAGGAATAAACCCAAGGTTTACATCCTTTGTAAATTCGGTTGTGTGTTGTAAGGGGGTGCGTGTGTGTGAGTGTGTGTGTGTGAAAGGGGGTTGTCTCATGTCTCCAGATCACAAGAAATATAGACGGCAAGGAATTAAGGGGAAAACATGTAAATACGATCACTTAAACCCTGAGCATATTTCAATTGAAAGGAACCTGCACACAGGGGAACAAATTTATCGCAGACTTGGGGAGGCCGTTTTTTGCGCACTTCTGCTCGGGGAGACCAGAGGCGCCAGCCGGGGGGAGGTTCAAGGATCGCAGAAACCCCTACTTTTATTTTATTTTGTTTTATTTTTCTGCGGCCGCCTCTGACCCTGCAAAGAAAGACCCGATTCATAGAGAAACTGCAGGCTCGCCCTCCTGGACGTGATCCTCATTAACACCCCCCCAGTTGCAGGTGAGTGTATTTTCAATTTGCTAAATGGCGAATAAAACTTTACAGCCGGGGGTGCCTAGCCTGTGAGTGGCAGCCCGCGGGCGGTGGAAGCCGCCACCCAGCGCCAACGCCACGGAGGAAGGCGAGGGGGCCAAGCCGAGACTCCCCGGACGTGGTTTCAGGCCAGCCATCGGAGCAGAGAGCCTCGGGGAGGTGGACGGGGGCGGGTGGGCAGGGGCGGCTGGTGGGGAACAGCCGCGTCTGTGTCTGCAACAAACCAGGGCACCGCAACAGGCACCTGCGTTTGCGCTCTGCCCGATCACACGAGTGTGCGTGCATGTTCAGCCACTAAGTCGTGTCCAACTCTCTGCGACCCCGTGGATTGCAGCCCGCCAGGCTGCTCTGTCCACGAGGATTCTCCAGGCAAGAATCCTGGAGTGGGCTGCCACACCCTCCTCCAAGGGATCTTCCCCACCCAGGGATCGAAACTGAGTCTTCTGCCTCTCCTACCTTGCAGGCGGGGCGGGTATCAAAAGCTACCAGGACCTGGTGTTTAGCACAAAGAAGTCTGTTCAGTGGTCCTTGGTAACATAAAGAGGAGGGAAATGCAGAAAAGAGCGGATGCCTGTCTACATACAACTGATTCAGTTTGCTAGGCAGCACCGAGCGGCACGACACGGCAAAGCAGTCGTAAAGTGAACGTGGAAAAGTCCCTTAGTCGTGTCCGACTCTTTGCGTCTACTCCAACATAAGAATTTTTTAAAGAGCCATGATCCAGGTAAGCGCTGGTCGCTCAGTCCTGTCTGATTCTTTGCGACCCCGTGGACTGTAGCCCGCCAGGCTCCTGTGTCCAGGGGATTCTCCGGAGTGGAGAACACCGGAGTGGGTTGCCATGCCCTCCTCCAGGGGATCTTCCAGACTCAGGGATGAACCCGCGTCTCCTGCACTGCAGGCAGACTCTTTACGGTCTGAGCCACCACGGAAGTCCCCATGATCCAGGTAAGACGGACATTAAACAATTACACAGACGCTTGGTACGGTTCCCAACTTCCCCACGGGGGCCTGGCACGAGATGGCGTGGCCATCCGTGTCCGTTCCTCTCCTGCTGAGGCAGAGTGCCCGAAACGAAAGTAACCCTTTTTGCAGAAGCAAAAACACCAACGTGGGCTGAGTTCTGCGACCAGGCCTTGAGTCCGTGGGCAATAGCAAGGGTCCCCTCCAGCCCCGCTTTCTGCCACGCTGCGTTTCTATAAGAGATCCGGGGTCAGCGGAGATTCCGAGGAGGGGTTCCCCGGGCCTGCACCCTGCAGAGCCACGAGCCCCCAGCCAGACGGCCTCACCCTGTGCCGAGGTGGCACTCGGAAGCTTATTGAAATGTGAACACTCATTATCCCGCTGCCCTCTAATTGCTATTTTGCCAAGAGAAAAGCCTGGAGTTTGCTCTTAAGCAGGCAGGAACACGATGGTCCTTTCGGGGGTCCCCCTCCGGGGGAGGGGGGAAATCATCTTGAAAAATTTCCCTCCCTGTTTTTTTTTTTTTCCCCCAGTGGCGCGAGAGTCTGCCATCCCGTTCAGTCACTCTGCAGAGTGAAGGCAGTGGAGGCAGGGAGGAGGTGATGGGGAGGGTGGGGTGTTGAGATTCCACCCTCTGGCTGGGAGAGAAATTGGTGAGGGTTCTCCAAACTCGCGGCCTTAAAAACCCTTGACAGCTTGACATGCTCAGCACTAAATGGAAGCGACGGAGGCCCGTCAAGAGCACGACACGCTGATGGAGGCTGGCAGGGATCACGCCAGCAGCGTGATGGGAACTGATGACTCCCGGGCCCCGCGAACGCAATTGCGTTTCAGTTGTTGCCGCTTGTCTGCCGGGCCCGAGAGAGGAAGCCGTTCAGAGAAAACCTGTGTTCGCCCCATTTCCACCTCTGTCGTCTTGGAAGAGGCTGCACATTGTTTAAACCGACCACCCCCCACCCACCCACCACCACCACCACCACCACCGCCCCAAAATACAGCGGCATGAATACCTCATTATGACAACGAGTTTTGATACATCTTGGGGGGAAAAAATAAAAAAAACGAATAGGCTCCACTGATGGGTTTCAGATGTGGGCGTCCGCCAACGCCGAAAACGCCAGGCCCACAATGAACACACACACACACACACACACAAAATTAAAAGGCTGCCATCTCTCTGCATGTCTGTCTCCCCATCCCTTTCCTCATCTCTCTCCATGTCTCACTGTGTCTCCACGGCTGTCTCCATGGCTGTCTCATCGCCCACTCCCTTTCCATCTCTCTTTCTCCATCTCTCTGTCTCTTCATCTCTCTCTCTCTCCTTTCTTCCTGCCCCCCACCCCCGCCCCAAGAACCTAGCTGCGTTAATGAGGGTCTTGCCACTCCGTCCGGGACAGGCGGAGACACACCGCCTCCTCCAGCCGAGTGATGGAGAACAGGCTGGATGTGAAGGCTGCCCGCGGTCCGGGCAGAAATGATTTCTGACAAGTCTGAGCTGAATTCCCCCAGCATGGACACGGCCGCCTCCCGCCCCCCTTCCTCTGCCATTTTTTTTTTTAAATGGTCCCAAATTGGCTGTTTAATATCTGAGCGCTTACAGAGTCCCCAAGGATGTGGAAACGGAAGGCAAGGGCCCGGGGTCCACTGGAGGGCCCCCGCAGCAGGTAAGACGCCTCTGATGACAGGTCCAGGGGAGCCCGGCACACCCCCACCAGCACACATGCCACCCGACTCCCTGCTGCTGCCAACACCCCAGCCGGGGGTGACCTTCAAACACTGAGTAGGAAAAAAATTAACGGAAGGATTTGGGGGGCTTACCTTCCCTCCCTGTCATCCTGGTTCAAGAGAGGCAGTCAATAAATTAAAAGAGAGATGAAATGCGGGCCTTTCACTGCCAGAACCCGTCGACAAAAATGAAGCATGAGACGTGGGGAGAGGGGCCCCGATGGAGCGCCGGGAGGAGAAGGCTTCCTTGGGGTGTCCAGGGGAGCGGTCCTCACACAAAAGCCAACAAACCCTGCACCCTGACTTCGCAGCGGACCTCGGGAGAGAAGTCTCTTCCAGAGAAGACAAGCGTTTCCAAGTCCATCATCACACGCACATCAGTATCAAGAAAAGGAATCTGAGAGTAGAACAGTGAGGACCCGGAAAGGGGCTTGCTGGTCTGAAAAAGTGTGTTAACGTCCTTCTGAATACCTGCATTTCGTAAGATACACACCCATGTCCTCACCTCGAACTTACCATGGTAGTGAAAGGCACTTAGTCGTGTCCGACTTCTTGCGACCCCATGGACTGTACAGTCCACGGAATTTTCCAGGCCAGAATCCTGGAGTGGGTGGCCTTTCCCTTCTGCGGGGGATCTTCCCAACCAGGGTTGAACACAGGTCTTGAGGATTGCAGGCAGATTCTCTGCCAACTGAGCCACCGACGAAGCCCAGCCATGAATATGTACATTCTATAAGGCATAAACCTGAAAAAAAGGTATACACCTCTGTGCAACATCTGGGGGACCTGGATCTACAGAGAAACACCCCTGTCCTCCCCTGAGGACGAGGATCTGCAGAGAA
>ML664232.1:1799207-1815366 GCA_007570785.1 Antilocapra americana | reverse complement strand
GAGGACAAGTATCCACAGAGAAACACCCCTGTCCTCCAGCTGAGGACCTGTATCTACGTAGAAGCACCTCTGCCCCCCACCTGAGGCTCCCTACCTGATACTATTAATTCCCTCTCTCACCTCATGACTTTGTTGATGGAGAGAAGCAGCTTGTCAGTTCCTACTCCTGATCCAGTCTACTTAACCTCATGATTTTTTGCAATCTCTCTGTTTTTATGTGGGGTGACTTTTCTGGAAACAGAGTTTATGGAGGCTCGTGCCCATGAAGACTACCTTCTTGTTTCTCCCTAGGACGACTCCACGAAGAATTCCTGCCATTCCCAGCGCTTGTCCCCCAGTGACCCCAGGTTTCCAAGGTTCTCCTGCCCTCGCCCGTCACTTGAGTATAATGTTCATGACGACGCTCCTGAAATGTTACCCGCTCCTAGAGGGTAACAAAGGGAGACCGTCACCGAGAATGGAAGGTTTCCTTGCAGTGTGAGGATGCGTGTCGCCCGCCCCCGTTGCCATCACCAGGGGCCCCCCCACTTTCTCTGGGGACACCCTGAGCACCCCTGGCCCCTCCTGGCGGAAACACCTGCTTCGTCTGTACCCCGGGGGCTGAGCTCTGCCCAGGTGCCTCGGCCCCCTCCTGCTCGGCCTCGCAGGTCACCTCGGCCAACAGGTGGTTTCCCTCAGAACCAGCCCGGGGGATCGCGGGGTGCGGGGTCAGGGGTCAAACGCAGCCCCGCGGATCCTCCAGGGGGCTGAGGCTCGCCAGGTGTTTAATATTATCAGCCCTCATTTGCCGTGAGTCTGAGGGCGGGTTCTCCGTGGCCCCAAATAAATTTAACGAGAGTCACTTTCAAAGCCCGCTTATTAGAGCGTCTGCTCAGTGGACGGGCCGGTTAACGGTAATTCGAGGAGGCAGGTGGACCCTTTCTGAGCGGGAACACATACGCTCCGCGGCCTGGCCCCATTTGCGGTAATTTTGGGGTCTCATTTCCATTTGTAAGGAAGATAACTACTTACATATGGAAGCAATAAATAAGAGAAGTCATTAAAATTTCTCTCATTTAGGAAAAAAAAAAATCTTAATGAAGTAATATCTTTGCCAGGGCAGGCAGAAATGTAAATTAGACATAGGAACGAAACCTATTAAAGAGAATCGCTGTGTTCCTAGTCTTTTTTTTTTTAATCTAATGAATTTATGAATTGTTGGTTGTTGGGTCACAGACTTGGTTAATTTCCGATGTGTTTAGCTCGGCTGGAAGGAGGAGGGAACGGGCTGCCTAGGAGCCCACGATGCTGAGTCCATTAGTGAGGTCTCGCTCATCGAAACACAAATGCCAATAGCCGGGGCCTGATGTTAAAAAATGTGGGTTCGTGCTTTTTGATTCTGGGTTGTTTTTTTCCTCCAACATCTCTCAGTTGTCATGAGAGAATTGAAACATCAGAAGGCACAGCCCATCTGCTCCACCGGCCAGCTGGTGATAAAGTTTATGATGAGGCTCTGCTGAAGTCTTGTCACCCATTCCTCCTAGAGGGATGTGCCCATGAAGCTAGACGATCGCTGAGAAATGCATCGGTAGTTGTTTCAGAACAGATGGAAATGCTGAACGGAACAGGAATCTAATTTAGGGGTCCCTGGGCGGCTGTGTAATAAAAAAGTTTTCTCCTACGCCTCTGTGGCTTACGTGGAGACCTGAAAAGCCCTTTGCTCGAACGTGCAGAAGGGCTGCCGTGGGTCTCAGCGGAGTTTCAGGGGGGTGAAGCTGTGTGCACCCCTTCACCAAAACTGGGTCGGGCAAGATTCCGGTGTCTGGAAGTATGTGATCTCTGTGAGGTTCCTGGTGGTTGAGGTTTTCACCAGGAACAGCCAGCACATGTGTCTGAGCCGCCCAGGGACCATGCTGACCTCCAAGAGATGCGTTCACCTGGAAACCCCAGCCTGAAGCTTCAGTGACCCCTCGTTTCCCTGTGGTCCAATAGCTGTGTGTGAGTAACGTGTCACAGCTTTTCACGGAAACCTCGTCCTAAAAGTAGAAATGGACTCTGGTCTTAGTGAATGTTGGAGGCTGAATTCTGTCTCCCCCAAATTCCTACATGGAAGTCCTAAACACCTAGGACCAAAGGATGTGGTTGGATTTAGAGATAGGTATCTAAAGGGGATAAAGGTAAAGTGAGGTCACTAGGGTGGGTCCTGAACCCGAAGGACTAGGGTCCTTAGAAGAAGAGAAAATCGGGTGACAGACACACACAGAGGGATGAACACCCATGACACAGGGAGGAGATAGCCGTCTACACATTCAGAAGATAGGTAGGCCCTGCAGACACCTTGATGTTGGACTTCCTATCTCCAGCACTGGAAGCCAACATGTTGTTGTTTTCCAGTCACCAGGTCATTATTGACTCCTTACAACCTCATGGACTTCAGCACAACAAACTTCCCTGTCCTTCACTATCTCCTGGAGTTTACTCAGACTCAAGTTAATTGGGTCAGTGATGTCAACCAACCGTCTCAACCTCAGTCACCCCCTTCTCTTCCTGCCCTCAATCTTTCCCAGCATCAGGGTCTTTTTGAATGAGTTGTTTCTTCACATCAGGTGGCCAAAGTATTGGAGCTTCAGCTGCAACATCAGTCCTTCCAATGGATATTGGGGCTTGATTGTCTTTAGAATTGACAGGTTTGATCTCCTTCATGTCCAAGAAACTATCAAACAGAGTATTCAAGCACCATTTTGGGCACTAAACTTTCTTTATGATGGAGCTCTCACATTTGTACGTGACTACGGAAAAAAGAATAGCTTTGACCATACAAACCTTTGATGGCAAAGCAATGGTTCAACTTTTTTGTAACGACGTAACATGATATTTAAGAGATAAAATCTGACAGAACCTAAGGGGAGATGAAGTAAAATCTGATAGAAATGAAGGGTTTCTGAGGTAAAGTCTGACAGAAACAAGGGGGTTTTGAGGTAAAATCTGACAGAAAGATGGAGGTTCTGTGGTAAAATCTGACAGAAAGAAGGATTTTCTGAGGCAAAATCTAACTGAAATTAGGAGTTTCTGATGTAAGATCTGGCAGAAACTAGGGGTTCTGATTCCAAATTTGATAGAAACTAGGGGTTCTGTTGTAAAATGTGACAGAATGAAGGATGTTCTAAGGTAAAATCTGACAGAAAGTAGGTTTTTTTTTTTATGATCGAGCTCTCACGTTTGTAAGATATAATCTGACAGAGTCTAGTGGGTTCTGAGGTAGAATCTGACAGAAATTAGAGGGTTCTAAGATAATATCTGATAGAAACTAGGAGGTTCTGAGGTAAAATCAGACAGAAATAAGGGGGTTCTGTTATAAAATCTGGTAGGAATTCGGGAGTTCTGTGGTAAAATCTGTAAGAAACTAGGTGGTTCTGATGGAAAATTCACCAAAATCTGGCCAGAAGATGAGATTCTGAATTCAGATTTGACAGAAAGAAGGTCTTTGTTATCACCCAAAATTCTGAAGTAAAATCTGCTAGAAAATAGGTGTTTCTGAAGTAAAATCTGGCCAAAAGAAGGAGGTTCTCAGGTAAATCTGACAGAAAGTAGAAAGTTCTGAGGTAAAATATGATTGAGAAAGGAAGTTCTCACGTAAAAATTCATAGAATACAGAAGGCTCTGTGGTAAAATGTGACAATAGGAAGCTGGCTTCAGGTACAATCTGAAGTTCTGATGTGACATGTGAACATCGCATAAAGTTCTGAGTTGAAGTCTGACCGAAATAGGGAAGTTCTGAGGTTAAATCGAAGATTCTGTTGTGACATTTGACAGAAAGAAGGAGGGTTAGATGGCTGGTCAAAGAATTCTTGAGTGAGGTAGTGTTTCATGGGGTTTTCATGATGGAGGTTATGCGGGAATGATGGGATTTTGAGAGATGTATGGTGACAGGGATGTCTGGGGAAATTAGATAGGTTACTCTAAGAATAGGAAAATAGAGGTCATCTAATCAATGACTGGTGAGAATGTTTTCTGAGTAAAAATGTGTGAGGGATTTCTGTGAGAAACAAGGTGAGTGAGGTCTCTGACATGGGGAGGATGTGAGGAAATTCTGAGAGGAAAGTGAGAGGTAATTCTGGGTAGGGGAGTGACTGAAATTTGGATGAAGGTTAACGAGGTCATCAGTGTGGCCCGTGATCCCATAAGACTGGGGTCCTTATAAAAAGAAGAGATCAGGATATAGACACACACAGAGGGATAACAACGTGAGGACACAGGGAGGATGAGGCCGACTACACACCCACCAGAGAGACCTCAAGAGGAACCAGCCCTGCCCACACCTGGATCTCAGATTTCAACCTCCAGCACTGGGAGGAATAAATGTGCTGCCTGAGCCACCCTGTGTGGTATTTGCTCTGCAGCCCCAGGCAAACTCATACCCTGACATACATGCCTGGATTTTCCAGCATCATTTAGGGAGAGTTCGCCTTGTCCCATGGAGAAGAGATGGCCGGGATACAGAGTGGCTGTCGCTGGAAATGGGGTCCATTCTTCAGCTCCATCCAGGCGGAAGGTGTGCCAACAACTAACTGCATGATGACTGGAAAGAGAAGTAGAGTCAGGTTCTTCCTGGAGAGGAGGGTGCACTCTTCTCAGGGGGAGCAGTATGGCTGTCCCATGTCCTCAACGCTCTTGGTGTCAATGAAGTCTCTTGTCAGTGAACAGACCAGGAATCCAGAGACCAATTGGCAGCTCTGTCCACACACAGAGGTGGTGCTAGTGGTAAAAAATCTGCAGGCCAGTATAGAAGACTTGAGAGGCCTGGGTTCGATCCCTGGGTGGGGAAGATCCCCTGGAGGAGGGCACAGCAACCCACTCCAGTGTTCTTGCCTGGAGAATCCCACGGACAGAGGAGCCTGGTGGGCTACAGTCCACGGGGTCACAAAGAGTCATGTCAGGTCAGTTACGACTGAGCAACTAACACACACACACAGATGATTGGTTTACGTTTCAGGCTTCCTCGGATGAGAAACGCAGTCACAAAAGGGATACATACGGTCTGGAGGTCAAAGTGGGCAGTCCGGGTTGACCTGGCTTGGAGATCCCACGTGCCAGTGTGGTAAAGAAAATAAATAAATAAGTAACTTGAAAAATAACAAAACAGATGGTCAACAAGGACCTACTATAAAGCACAGGGAACTCTGCTCAATATTTGGTAGTAACTAAATGGGAAAAGAAGAGATACTTCTCTATATCTAAGTGAATCACTTTGCACCTGAAACTAACATGATGTTGTTAATCAACTCTATTCCAATATAAAATTTTAAAAAATTCTAAATAAAATAGCTTTATTTATGCTCCCAGAGATGTGAAACTAGCATTTGCTCCCCCATGCTCATTGCAGTGTTATTCACAGTAGCAAGATATGGAAAAAATCCAAGTTTCTGTGGTGCAGATACACAACAGAATAGTATTCAGCCTTGATAGAGGAGACTGCCATGACTCTTTGCGACCCCACGGACTGCCGCCCGCCAGGCTCCTCTGTCCATGGGATTCTCCAGGCAAGATTACTGGAGTGGGTCACTATTCTCTTCTCCAGGGGATCTTTCTGACCCACGGCACACCTCTTGTGAAAAATCTCAGTCTCTTGACTGTAGATTCTGCACAACCGCTGTGCCTGAAATATACTTTATGTCAAAGTATCTTTGGAGCCATTGGTTCCCCACCCTGTAAAACCACTGACATCAGATGTCCAAACGTGTCTTCCAAGTACAAAGAAGACAGATGAGACTACCCAGAAGGGAACATCTCCAGCAGACTTTTTTGTGCATCTGGACGTCCATCCATGACCCCAAAATGCATATTTGAATACAAGAGACAGTGACAAACACTGGATTCTTCACGGGTGTTCTTACAGGCAATAGGTACATTGTGAAGGAAATTTTTTCTAAGCGCTCAGACTGGAAGATCTCGCAGCCCTATTTCTTTTTTGTTTAGTCACGAAGTCATGACCAATGCTTCGAGACCCCATGGACTGAAGCACACCTGTCCTTCACCATCTCCCAGAGTTTACTCAAACTCATGTCCATCGAGTCAGCGATGCCATCCAACCATCTCCTCCTCTGTCGTCCCCTTCCCCTCCCGCCTTCAATCTTTCCCAGCATCAGAGTCTTTTCCAATGAGTTGGCTTTTTGCATCAGGTGGAGCTTCAACTTCAGCCTTGTTTGGTCAAGGGAAAAAAAAAAAAAAACTAAAACACAGGGGGCTGGCAACTTCGAGGCGGCATGTAGGAGAAGGTGCGTTGAGAGGCAGGCATGAAGAAATCCACCGCAGAGTGTTGTGGATTTTATGTCCTGACCACAGCGGGTGTACATGGAAATACTTGGGTGGGTTTCTGTGAATTAAAACATTTATAGAGCCCCCGGCTCCCGTTACCTCTTAGCCGTCTTATTAAAGTCCCGTTAGTGTCGACAAGGGGCTTGTAAACCTGGTGGGCCCCGGCACCAATTAAAATAATAAAAAACCAGCAGCTGCCACGGAGCCGAGGGTGTTGGGACGAGGTTGATGGAGGAACAGGGAGGGGAGGGGAGACCCCAGAGCCCCCTCAACCAAGAGGCAGGGTGTTGGCTGGAAAAGAGAGCGAGCCCCTGGGCTCCTGTATTGACCAAGGTGGTGTGTTTTCAGGGACTGGGATGGAGCTTAAGGTGTGTGGGAGCCTTTGGTGAGAAAAGAAAGCAAGGAAAGGTTAGTGATTAAGTTGTGTCCAACTTTTTTCAATGCCATGGACTGTAGCCCGCCAGGCTCCTCTGTCCATGAGGTTCTCCAGGCAAGAACACAGGAGTGGGTTGCCATTTCCTCCTCCAGGGGAATCTTCCTGACCCAGGGATCGAACCTGGGTCTCCCACATTGTGGGCTGATTCCTTACCCTCTGAGCCACCAGGGAAGCCCTAAATTGTGCACTGAGAGAACAACCCTAAACTGTTGGCAAAAGCAAGAAATAAGACCATGGACCTGATAGCTAGACGGGCTGTGTTTCATGCGATGGGTCTGGGCCTATCCTCCGTGTCCAAGGGTGCGAGGAGAGGAGGTGGGTGTCCACGCCCTCTGGGCAGACCACAGACCCAGGACGGAGGGCACAGGGATGTCCCCACTTTGAGGATGGGCCAGGCCTGGCCCGCCTCCCTTCCTCCGCCATCCACCGACTCCCAGCCTTCACGCCTTCACACCTCCTGGTCCAGCGCTGCTGTAGCCCACTTCTTCACCACACACGCCTCCCACCCCACCATTCCCAGGTGCCTCTCCGTCTCCTCTCACCCCACCGCCCTCGGTTTCCAAGATCTAGTCTCTCCTCTGCAGGGTTTCCTACCTTGAGTCCACCCCTTCCCAGCTTCCAAATGTCCACCTCGTCTTGCCGTGTTTCCTAGCTTGTGTTCATTTCTGCCCATCACTCTTGGAGGCGCCGAGAGGCAGAGAGTCCTCATGCAGAGAGGATGTCAGGGAGTTGACCAGTAGAAGCGGTGGGTCGCTGGTAGTAGATGGGTGGGCTTCTGGTGGTCTGAGAGCCCCCATGTGTGGGAGAAGCTCAGGACGTATTCCGATCATCAGTCAAGGACCTGGACCTGGTCTCTTGGAGGTGATACAATTCTTAAAGAGATGGGAATACCAGACCATCTGACCTGTCTCTGGAGAAACCTGTATGCAGTCAGGAAGCAACAGTTAGAACTGGACATGGAACTACTGACTGGTTCCAAATAGGAAAAGGAGTACGTCAAGGCCATATGTGGTCACCCTGCTTGTTTAACTTATATGCAGAGTACATCATGAGAAACGCTGGGCTGGAAGAAGCACAAGCTGGAATCAATATTGCCAGGAGAAGTATCAATAACCTCAGATATGCAGATGACACCCCCCTTTATGGTAGAAAGTGAAGAACTAAAGAGCCTCTTGATGAAAGTAAAAGAGGGGAATGAAAAAGCCGGCCTAAAACTCAGCGTTCAGAAAACTAAGATCATGGCATCCAGTCCCATTACTTCATGGCAAATAGATGGGGAAACAGTGGAAACAGTGGCAGACTTTATTTTTCTGGGCTCCAAAATCACTGCAGATGGTGACGGTAGCCATGAAATAAAAAGACACTTGCTTCTTGGAAGAAAAGCTATGACCAACCTAGACAGCATATTAGAAAGCAGAGACATTACTTTGCAAAAAAAAGGTCCGTCTAGTCAAGGTGATGGTTTTTCCAGTGGTCATGTATGGATGTGGGAGTTGGACTATAAAGAAAGCTGAGTGGCAAAGAATTGATGCTTTTGAACTGTGGTTTTGGAGAAGACTCTTGGGAGTCCCTTGTACTGCAAGGAGATCCAACCAGTCCACCCTAAAGGAAATCAGTCCTGAATATTCATTGGAAGGACTGATGCTGAAGGTAAAACTCCAATCCTTTGGCCACCTGATGCAAAGAGTCTTTGAAAAGACCCTGATGCTGGGAAAGATTGAAGGTAGGAGGAGAAGGGGATGGCAGAGGATGAGATAGTTGGATGGCATCACCGACTCGATGGAAATGAGTTTGAGCAAACTCCGGGAGCTGGTGATGGACAGGGAGGCCTGGCCTGCTGTAGTCCATGGGGTCACAAAGAGTCAGACACGACTGAGCGGCTGAACTGAGCTGAGCTGAACTGAACAGGTACCTGAGCTACCGCCTGGGGGGAAAGCCTGGGAGGGGCCGCGGCTGGAGGCAGATGCGGGAAACCCTGCTCATTGGAACCGACAAGGCTGCCAGGCGAAACGCTGGGCAACTTCCAAGAAGAGCTTGTTTGTAGCAGACCCGGCTGTCCTGGCTTGCCGTTGGGTCAAGGCAACATCTTAAAATGATTTTTTTTTCTTTTCTGCTGCCCGCCCTGGTCTTTTCCGACAGCCTCACCCATTTCCCAATTCATGAAGGTTCTCTGCCGAAAAGTGAATCCATCTGGTTCCCATTTGATGGCTGTTCACTGGCAGGTCGTCCTGGTGGGTTTTGCTTTCTTTCTTTCTTTCTTTTTTTTTTTCCTTCCAGGTTGACAGGCGTTTTTAGGAGATGAGCTGGAGCTGGGAGAGACAACGGCGAAAGGCGTTTTCGAGCCTAAAAGTTGAAGAGTCCAGATGTCTGTTGGTATTCACACACAGCTCACCCATCCTCCACTCTGGGTGCAGGAGAAGGGGGTGCTTCTGGAAACTTCCTTGAGGGAGCATCCTCCACTGAGCCCACACCCCAAGCCTGGAGGGCATTTACATGCATACCCCAAAATGTAAGACCCGGACAGGGATGGGGTGACAGCCAAGAGGCCCTCTAAAACAGGACTCAAGGCAGTCAAGGCCTGGGAGAGCTTGGCCAGGGGTGCACAGATGGTTATGTATTTTAAATCCAGCAGTGTGTCCATGTCCATCCCAGACTCCCTGACTGTCCCTTCCCCCATCCTTCCCCCTGGTGACCATAAGGTCATTACAGAGTACTGAGCAGAGTTCCCTGTGCTGTCCAGCAGGTCCTTGCCGGTTCTCCATGGTAAGTCCAGCAGTGTGTCCATGTCCATCCCAGACTCCCTGACTATCCCTTCCCCCATCCTTCCCCCTGGTGACCATAAGCCCTAGTCTAAGTCTGTGAGTCTGAGAAACTGGGTATTTTGAATCAACTGGGTGATTGTTGCTGTTCTAGGCATAGAAATCAAATTCTAGTTACTGGATTCAGTCATGCTGAATCCATTTATTCACTCAGTATGTTGTATTCCATTTTGACAATTCTCTGCTGAAAGGATACCTTATTGTCTATTTTTTTTCCTAAATGGAAGCTTCTGTCTGCTCACATGCAAATATATAAATATTCAATTAGGGGCCGTAGATAAACAAGTTCTGAGCCGTAGTATAAAGTGGTTTTTAAAAGTCTATAGTTGATTAAAGACTGTATTTACTGGAATTTTATAAATCCCCCCAGTGTGTTATAAATTAATAATTCACTATATTTATTTGTGTGCCATCTATGTAATCCAGTCAATTATTAATGAATACATTTATTGCATATAAATAGTAAAAATTTCCCTCTCATAACACGACTGATGCCTCATGTTAATATACTGAGAATAGCACATAAATAATGAAAGAAAGGTAGAATAAATAATCGCATCAGAGCTGCCAAGCATTTGTTTTCATTTTTTTTAATTAAAAAAAAATTTACAGGAGTGTGCTTGACGTACATTCCAAGCGTGGAAAAGACAGGCAGTTGAGCTCAGAAGGATATTCATGTAAACACTCGTAAGGCAGACAGGTTAAAGCCTTGTACAAAGAACCTTCCGGGGTAGATGCACATCCGTGTTTCTGTCCTGGAGTACGACAGGCATTTATTGGGTACCTACGGTTAGCCAGACCCTGTACGAGGGGCTGATGTGTCATCTGCTTAAGGCTCGTGGTCCCCTGGCAAGTGGATGCCGTTACCCTGAAAACCAGAGCTGTACTGTATGATCCAGTAGCTGTGTACGGATGTGAGAGTTGGACCATACAGAAGGCTGAGCGCCCAAGGACGGATCCGTTTGAAATGTGGTGCTGGAGAAGACTCTTGAGAGTCCCTTGGACTGCAGGGAGATCCAACTCATCCATCCTAAAGGAAATCAGTCCTGAACGTTCATTGGAAGGACTGATGCTGAACCTGAAGCTCCAAAACTCTGGCCACCGGATGCGAAGAGCTGACTCACTGGAAAAGACCCTGATGCTGGGAAAGATTGAAGGCAGGAGGAGAAGGGGAGGACAGAGGATGAGACGGGTGGATGGCATCACCGACTCCATGGACATGGGTTTGAGTAAACTCCGGGAGATGGTGATGGGCAGGGAAGCCTGGTGTGCCGCAGTCCATAGGGTTGCAGGGAGTTGGACACGACTGAGTGACTGAACAAGTTTGTGACCCAGAAGTTCCACTTCTAGGTAAGTTCCTGGAAGGATTGAAAGCACTGCCTCTGAGAGATATTTATACGCATGTGCGCAGAACACCGTGACTCACAGCAGGCAGGAGGCGGAGGCAACCTGGTAGTCCGACGCTCAGTGACAGGTAAAGGGAATATGCTCTGTGCCCTCTGGGACAGCGGCTTCCCGGTGAGGTCTTTGTGGACGCCGCACGCCTCCTCCGCGGAGAAGACGCCATCCCCGAAGCTCGGTTTTCACATTCAGATCTTCATCTGCGCTTGTTTTCCACTCCATTACCCCCCAAAAGCTTGTGGTCCCCAGGAATGGGATGTCATTTATCCCTGCACCCCACACAGCTGGAAAATGGTCGGGTTTGTGGGTTTTGCAGAAAAAGGGAGCAATTTCAGAACCCAGAAGTCTGTGCCTGGAGTTCCCAGGAAGAGGGAATAAGTTCCATGACTTCTCCTGTGTGGGCTGCCCAGGTCCCTAAGTCTCCATAAGTCTGCATCCCGAAGGACCTCTCTCCACCACTCCCCACGGACACTGCCTGTCTCCCAAGTCCTGTGCATCCTTAAACACTCTGCAAGCGTGCTGGGGTCTTTTCAGGACATCTTTCCTGACTGCCCAGGCAGAGGATGGCGATGAGGTCCCCTTACGAATTCATGTGAGGTCGGCCGCTTGGAAGGGGTTGCCATCGTCCCCGTGTTAAGAAGGCTTCTGAGGCTCTGTTTGGCTTGAAGAGGAGGAAGCTGTGACGTCCCTCAAGCAGGGGGCCCCTGGGATATGTCCCAGGGAGGGAGAGGCAGGCGGTGACGCAGGAAAGAAGTCGGAGGGAAGGCACTTTCTGTTTTCTTTCTGGAAAAAAGCTGGAGAGAAGGGAGCCACCTCTGCTGCGATATTCTGAGGTGAGGAGCTAGAAGTTTCAGCCTAGAGTCTTTCTTCCTTTCCATCCTTCTTCCTTCCTTCCTTTGTCCCTTCCTTCTCTCCCCCTCTCTCACCTGTCTCCCTGTCTCTGTTATCTATCTCTATTCTATAATCTATCAGTAGGGTGTATCGACCGTCCGCCCGTGTATCTGCCAGTCAATGCGAGCACCTACCAGGGCTGCCTGGTGCCTTCAGACGGTAAAGGGTCTGCCTGCAGTGCGGGAGATGCGGGTTCGATCCTTGGGTTGGGAAGGATGCCCTGGAGGAGGGCGTGGCAACCCACTCCCGTATCCTTGCCTGGAGAATCCCACGGACAGAGGAGCCTGGCGGGCTATGGTCCATGGGGTCACAAAGGGTCGGACGTGACTGAGTAACACTTCCATGCATGTAACAATTCATCTATCTACTCATCGACCGTATCTGTCTATCCGCTCTCTCATTTATCTCTCATCTTTAATACGTATCAGCTATCTATTACATCTAGCTGCGTACTCATCCATCCATCCATCCATCCATCATCCATTCATGCCTCTCTCTTTCCATCCATCCGTCTGTCCATACTCATCCATCTATTATCTATCTGTGTATCTGTCCATGTACTTTTCTGTCCATCCGTTGTATGCAGCTAGCTACCGATTCTGTCCCTTGTCCATTGGTGTACCTATTTATGTACCATCTCTCACCTGTCTCCCTTCCTCTCTTTTTCCCTTCCTCCTTTCCTTCCTTCTTGCCTCCCTCATCCACCCCCTCCCTTATTCACCCCGCCCCGCCCCCTCCTCATCCCCTCCTTCCTTTTCCTTCCCTGTCAACTGATTCCGTTAACGGATTTGTCTGCGGCGCTCTGGGCAGAAAGAAATACAACCGCACGCCGAGTTTACAGACGTCTTTGGTGTCGACTCAAAATTGGAAACGCGTGTGTGAAAATGAGATTAACAGTACCTTCATCAAGAGAGACCTGCTAGAGGTAAGCCCTATCTATCAAAGCTTAGAATACCTAAGAATACATACATACGTCCAGAATGACTCTTTGTAGGTACACAGAACCAAATGTCAAAAAATAATAAATCCCTAACAACACACACACAAACTGTGTGATGCTTATCATTGTTTAAGCTTATCAGATGAGCAAAGGGTAAACTGCCAAACACATGGACGCTAGTTCAATGTTTACATGGGATTTGCATCATGAGAACCTTAACTGTAATGGGATATTGTAAAGAAAACATGAGAAGAAAAGAAAAAAATCAGATTTTGAAGTGAGAACAAATCTGGCAATGGTCATGTTGAAGCTTTTCCTTTCGTCTTTGAAGAAGGGCTGCGGTTTTCAAATACGGCCACGATCTCAGAGCTGTGAGGTCGGCGATGTGACCCAAACTCCTTGGACACTCACGTCTTCAAGCGTTTGTGGGCTTGCTGATTCACTTCAGTCGTGCCTGACTCTCTGCGACTCCAGGGACTGGAGCCCGCCATGCTCCTCTGTCCATGGGATTCTCCAGGGTGGAATACTGGAGGGGGTTGCCATGCCCTTCTCCAGGGATCAAACCTGGGTCTCCTGCATTGGCGGTCAGATCCTTTACTGTGTAATGAAGTTGACCTCAGTTTCTTCACTTTATGCCACATTTCCACTTTTCCAAGGGCTTCCATCATAGCTCATTTGGTAAAGAATCCGCCTGCAATGCAAGAGACCCCAGTTTTATTCCTGGGTCGGGAAGATTTGCCAGAGAAGGGATAGGCTACCCACTCCCATATTCTTGGGCTTCCCTGGTGGCTCAGCTGGTAAAGAATCTGCCTGCAATGTGGGAGACCTGGGTTCAATCTCTGGGTCGGGAAGATCCCCTGGAGAAGGCTCAGGCTACCCACTCCAGGGTTCTGGCCTGGAGAATTCCATGGACAGCATAATCCGTGGGGAGTTGATCTTCGCTGTTCAGTCTCTCAGTCTTCCCTGACTCTACGACTCCATGGATGGTAGCACGCCAGGTTCCTCGGTCCATGGAGTTTTCTAGGCAAGAGAACTGGAGTGGGTTGCCAGTTAGTAACTCCAGACCACAGTGGACCTTGAATGAAGCTATTGTAGTCTCAGCACCCTGAAGGTTAAGGAGAAGCAGCTCGCACTCTCATAGAGATAACCACATTCTTTAGGGTGACTTTCTAACCACAAGGGAGACTAAACGTTACCCAAGGAACCCTGAAACCCACTGAACCAGGGATTCAAGTCACCGAGCCCAGAGGGACAGCGACTCTCCATGGCCCAGATCTTACTGTCCGTACCAGGACTGTCTGTCTGTCTGTTGTATTTCTCCCTCTGCCGTTCTGTGTACCATCTCTGTCACCTAGCTCATCTGTGCGAGCATTATGTCTACCATCAGCTCCCTGTCCATCCACTCATCCCTCTGTTCATCATCATCTCTGTGACTACGCGCCAGTGCAACCAGCTACCCACCCATCATATCTATGTCTCTGTCCATCTATCTGTGTATCTGCCACCTACCTATCTGCATGCATTATGGCTGCCATCTAGCTAACTAGCCGTGCGTCCTTCCATGTAGTCACTGATCACCTATGTAGCTGTCAGGGTGACTAGTTACCCATTCATCATCCACGTACCTGCCCAGCTCATGTATGTGCCTATGCATCCGTTCATCTGTCTATTGCTCGGCCATCTATATAACCGTATACCAGTGTAACTGGCTGTCCATCCATCACAGCTAACCATGTACAATCTACCTCGCTGTGCAGGCATTATATCTACCATCCAGCTATCTGTCCATCCCTTCATCTATTTCTGCATTTATCATCTGTGTAACTCGCAGGGTAACTAAGTGTCCATCCGTCATATCTATCTGCCCATCTACCTCATGTCTCTATGTATCCATCCACCCACTCTTCCGTCCTCCCTCCATCCCTTCTTCCCTTCATTGCATCGGTCCATACATCCTGTCTGCTTTCTCTCCACCTCACAGTGGTTCTCACATGCAAACCCCTTTGCCTTCCTGAGAACATCCGTCAATTTGTGGAGACACTTCTGGTTGCCACAACTTGCAGGACTGACTCCACTGACCTGCTGGGTGGAGACCAGGGCTGCTGTTCATCCACCACGCAGGGCGCAGGATGCCCCGCATCACAGTGCCGTCCAGCCCCAGATCGCAGCGGCGCTGAGCCTGAGAAACCCCGACGGGCATGACTGTCTAATTACCTACCAATCTGCTTAGTCTATCCATCAGTCTCCTTAGTCTTTTATCTACTTACTGTGTCTACCCATTCATCATCTACCTGTCCATCCATTCATCATCTATGTGTCCACCCACTCACCCATCTATGTACTGATTCTATTTATCTAGCTACTTATTCTGTCTGTCCACCCATCCATCCATCTATCTGTCCATCCATCCGCCTGTCTATCTACTGAGTCTACCCATCTGTCCACCCGCTCAACCATCTATCTGATTCTATGTATCCATCTACTTATTCTGTCCATTCATTCATCCAGCCATCTACTTATTCTATTTATCCATCTACTTATTCAACATATCTATCCATCCATCCGTTCACCCATCTTTCTATCTAGTTATTCTATTTATCTATCAGTCTGCTTCTTCTAACTACCCACCCATCCATCTATCTATCTGTCCACCCACTCACCCCTCTATCTACTTATGCTATTTATCTAGCTACTTATTCTGTCTATCCATCCCCCCATCCATCTATCTATCCATCCATCCGTTCACCCATCTTTCTATCTAGTTACTCTGTTTATCTATCTGTCTACTTATCCTATCTGTCCATCCACCCATCCATCTACCTGTCCATCCATTCACCCATCTATCTACTTATTCTATCTGTCCACCCATTCATCAATCTATCTACTTATTCTCCTTAACTGTCTACGTATTCTACCCATCTATGCAGCCATCCATTCCCCTCTGTCTTTCTATCTAGCTGTTTTGTGTATCTGTCTGCCTACTTATTCCATCTACCCACCCATTCATCACCCATCTATCCATCCATTCATTGTCTACCTATCCACCCACTCACCCATCTATCTACTTTTTCTATTTATCTATCTACTTATTCTGTCTACCATCCATCCATCTGGCTATCTGTCCATCCATTCATCCACCTGTCTGTCTACTTAGTCTATCTATGTGTCCATCCATTCACTCATCTTTCTATCTAGTTATTCTATTTATCTATCAGTCTACTTATCCTATCTGTCCATCCATTCACTCATCTATCTACTTATTCAATCTGTCCATCCATTCATCTGTCTATCTACTGATTCCATCTATCTGTCCACCCATTTGTCATCTATGTGTCCACCCACTCACCCATCTATGTACTGATTCTATTTATCTAGCTA
>ML664232.1:1776275-1799197 GCA_007570785.1 Antilocapra americana | reverse complement strand
CTGTCTGTCTACCCATTTGTCATCTATCTGTCCACCCACTCACCCATATATGTACTGATTCTATTTATCTAGCTACTTATTCTGTCTATCCACCTATTCTTCATCTATCTGTCCATCCATTCATCCATCTGTCTACTTAGTCTACCTATGTGTCCACCTACTCACCCATCTATCTACTTATTCCATCTACCCATCCATTCATCATCTGTCTGTCCATCCATTCATCATCTACCTATCCATCTGGTCACCCATCTACCTACGTTTTCCATTCATCTATCTGCTTGTTCTATCTATCCATCCACCTACTTATCCTGTCTTCCTATCTAACTACCCATTCTTCCATCAGTCCATCTATCCATCACTTCACCCATCCATCCCTTTATCAGCCTCTGGCTGTGGCTCACAACCTGGGAGGATTTTTGCCCCCAGAGGACACTTGGCAAAGTCTGGGCATGCTTTGGTGGTGACAGCGATGGGGGGAGAGGGTGCGCCTGGCCTGTGGGGTGGGGCGAGCAGAGAGACCCCTTCCACACCCCAGGTGGTGCCCTGGGAGCCCCACGTCAGAGACTCACCCTGCCCCCAGTGTCAGCGAGACGAGGCTGAGCAGCCCTGACCCTGACAAGTGCCTTGCCTCCTGGCTGACGATTTGCCAGCTCCCCAAGAAGCTTCTTTCCTACCCCTTTTCTCTTAATTATTTTGAGCACCATGCTTCCCCTGAAATACAGGATTCAGACCCACAGCCACCAAAGTGCACTCAGAACGAGAGCCTGTGGCCCTACCTTCCAGGAAAACGTGAAGCCACAGACAATTCACGTTGATCATCTGCTGGGGGGGCAGGCAGCAAGTCAACTCTCGGGGGCATTTCTGGGCCGTCGCTGTGGCTTCTCCCTGGGGCCCGGTCATTGTCGGAAGACAAAGAAAAGAATGGACCCTTGCCGAGACCAGCTGTGCTGGCGGCCAGCCTTTCTGAGAGCCCTTTCGTATTCAAATGCACCCCGCCCGGAATTTGGAAACCTACACCACCCCCACCCGATCCTCCACACCCAACCTAGAGGATCTCAACTCAGACCAGGGCAAGGCAAGTGCCAGTTCAGGCCAGTCTGTTTTCCAAGCAGAAACTCCAAGCATGTCTTCCCAGGAGCCCCTATTACCTGGCAGGACATCTCACCCCACAGCCAAGAGTCTTTCTGCCTTTCTCTGTGTTGAGTGTGGTTCTCAAGGCAAGAATGCTGCAGCGGTGTGCCATTCCTTTCTCCAACAATTTGGCCCCCTGATGACTGATGCAAAGAGCTGACTCACTGGAAAAGACCCTGATGCTGGGAAAGATTGAAGGCAGGAGGGGAAGGGGACGACAGAGGGTGAGATGGTAGAATGGCATCACCGACTTGATGGACATAAGTTTGAGTAAGCTCCGGGAGTTGGTGATGGACAGGGAGGCCTGGCGTGCTGCAGTTCATTGGGTTGCAAAGAGTCGGACACAACTGAGCAACTGAACTGAACTGAACTGGGGCTTCCAATGGAATTCTGGCCACATAGCGGTGGTGGGGTTCAGGACTTGAGACCCCAAATGTGGCACTTGCCAGAGGCAATATTTTAGGCTGAAAGGGTTCAAGAAAACAGAAAAGGAAAGGATCACTCTGACCACATCAATGTGATATATCAGGAAAGCTGGCCTGCCGGGGTTAGAAGCAGGGCCTGGGGTTGGGGGGAAACGTGAGAGAGAGGAGACAAATCATGTACTGGGAAGAGGACACTGTTGTTGTCGGTCAGGCCCTCAGTCGTGTCCAACTCTTTGTGACTCACAGACAGCACCCCAGGCCTCCCTGTCCATCACCATCTCCCAGAGCTTGCTCAAAGTCATGTCCATCGAATCGCTGATGCCATCCAACCACCTTATCCTCTGTCATCCCCTTCTCCTCCCACCCTCAATCTTTCCCAGCATCAGGGTCTTTTCCAATGAGTCACTTCTTCGCATCAGGTGGCCAAAGGATTGGCTCTTCAGCTTCAACATCAGTCCTTCCAATGAATATTCAGGACTGATTTCCTTTAGGATGGACTGGTTGGTTCTCCTTGCAGTCCAAGGGACTCTCAAGAGTCTTCTCCAACACCACAGTTTGAAGGTATCATTTCTTAGGCGCTCTGCCTTCTTTATAGTCCAGCTCTCACATCCATACAAGAGGATATTAGGAAGGAGCTTTTGCCCAGAGACGGGCAAAGCTGTGACGTTATGGGACTGCAGATGGGGTGGTATCAGACAAGGGGTTTGTAAAATGGTGACATGAAATGGACTTCTCTAAAGTTGAAACACTGGAAGAATTCACATTGACGGCATTGAAAATGTAGTGAAGACGGGTGATCACCAATCAGTAAGTGGCAAAAGAAAAAATAATAATTTGGTTAGGAAAAGTGTACACATGATGAAAACCCAGCACATAAATCATAAAAAGAGCGTGTTACTATTACAACAAAATAAGCTTGATCAGAAACGTACGCGGGCTATTGAGGACAAAGAAGGCAAAGCTTCACTGAGAGGCACATAAAAGAATTAAACGGAGACACACATTGCCTTTCTGGATGTAGAGGTTTACGATTGTAAATATGTCACCATTTCCCAGATTAAAATATGGACTTCATCCCCTAGGAATTTTTTTTTTCAAGATTTGATAAGAGTAGAGTGATTCAAAAAATGTGGCCATAAGCATAAATTTGGTAAAGAGAGGGAGAGAGAGAAAAAAAAGAAACTCCAAGTCATTTCCGAAGAAGAGTGGAGAGAAGGAACAGGCATTAACAGACAATAAAATCTTTTATAAAGACCTAATAAATGAAAGCAGGAGCGTCCTGGCATAGAAACAGACAGATCAATGACAGTTGAGAAATACATCGAGGGTTTATGATGTGACGAAGGTGGTTTCTCTAATTCATTCCATGAAAGTATCCGAGACTTCTGTGCGTCACAAAATATATGCAAAATTAAAGGGTACGTGGGGGGAACATTTGGAAAATACATTATGGACCAGAGAACATCATTAATTCATAAACGGCTGTTTTGAATCAAAAGTAATGTTCCCTGGTCTGAGTGCCAAAGGACGTGAGACAACTGGCCGGTAATCAAAAGAAAATGTTCAAGTACAGTCAACACAAGACTCTTGAGAGTCCCTTGGACAGCAAGGAGATCAAACCAGTCCATTAAAAGGGGAATCAACCCTAAATATGCCTTGCAAGGACTGATCCCTGAAGCGGAAACTCCAATCCTTTGGCCACCGGATGCGAAGAACTGACTCCTTGGAAAAGGCCCCGATGTTGGGAAAGAATGAAGGTGAGAGGAGAAGGGGATGACAGAGGATGAGATGGCTGGATGGCATCACCGACTCAACGGACATGAGTTTGAGCAAGCCCCGGGAGTTGGTGATGGACAGGGAGGCCTGGCATACTGCAGTCCATGGGGTTGGGACACGACTGAGCGACTGAACAATGACAAAAAAATGTTGGAAGGAAGTGTGTGGACACGCTAGACCAGTGGCCTGCCTCAGCTGGACTGGCTGGTTCCCAGGCTGCAGGTTTAGAAACGGCAGGGGTAGATCAAGACACTGTCAGATCCACGATGCAGCCACTCAAACATCTGTTCTGTTGCCTTTTTTTTTTCCCCTCCCTTCAGCAGCCCATGTCTTACCAGAGGGGAGGAAATGCAATTAAGTAGAGAAGGACTCATGGACAGACGCATTCTGGAGGCGGTTCTTGGAATTTCGGCGGTGACCTCGGATTGGACCGTAAATATAGAATTCATGTGTGCCTGGCTTCCTGCCCGTAATTACCTATCAAAAAGGTTCAGACGTTTAAAAGAAGTTCTTTATGAAGGAGAAACGGCCTCATCGTCGGGTCTGGCTGGCGGCTCCCTCACCGAGCCCCTCGGGGGCCCACCTCACCCCGACACACACAGGAGGAAGCCCCGTTTTCACATTTCGAAGACATCCGATGGCATGTGGACTCCAGGCACGCAGGGTGTCGTAATCCTATCAGGAGACGTTCGTTTATTGTATTAACGTTCCCCGTGGAATGTCCCCTTTCCGCCCGTGCGTGCCGAGTCACTTCAGTCGTGTCCGACTCTCTGCGACCCCATGGGCTGTAGCCCACCAAGCTCCCCTGTCCATGGGGGTCTCCAGGCAGGAACACCAGAATGGAATGCCATTTCCTCCTCCAGGGGATCTTCCCAACCCAGGGACTGATCCTGCATCTCCTGCAGGGATGAGCACAGGTTTTATCACTGAGCCGCCTAAAGAAGTGATGGTCGCTGGGTCCTGTCTGACTCTCTGTGACCCCCCTGGGCTGGAGCCCTGCCAGGCTCCCCTGTTCATGGGATTCTCCAGGAAGGAATCCTGGAGTGGGATGCCATGCCCTCCTCCGGGGGATCTTCCCCGCCCAGGGATCGAACCCACGTCTCTTACGTCTCCTGCATTGGCAGGTGGGTGCCTTACCACTAGCGCCAGCTGGGAAACCCTTCCCGCTCATGTCTGTGATCAGTGCAAACAGGTCCCGCCCTGCAAAATGCCGGGACTTGACTTTTTGTGGGCGGAGGAACCGGGCTGCCTGTCTGCAGCTCCGCGGTCGTTACCAGCACGCCATTGACAAGCCCGTCATCCCACCTCGGATGTGAAAGTTCTATGGGGCGTAGACAGTCCCTTGATTATTTTATGTTTTTTGGCCTCCTTCTGTTCTAAATTCTTCCAGGAAGCCTTTAATCACGGAGGGCCCTTTCCAAGAACGTCTGTATCTATTCTAGTCACCCGGGGGTCGGGGGAGTTGGGGGAAAGCTTATTGGTTTTGCATCGTATCTACCATTTCCTCTGGGTGGACGTGCCTATGTTCTCAAATTTCTGCTCGTGTTTCCGCAGACTCTGTGTTGTCTTGTCTCCTAACGAGTACCACAGCACTGCTTGCAGAATGACAGATCCATCTCGGGTGTCGCCGTGGAGAGCAGGAGACCCAGGTGGGGGGGGGGGTTGACAAAACGAACGGGGTGCGGAAATCAGCCGTCACTAACGCTTTTCAAAGGGTCGCCGATGGTCTGGCAAATCAATATAATTCTAATGGATGTTTCTGTCTGCTCTACAAATAAGGCTGGGCCATGTGTTACAAATTTTTCCTCCCTCTTCTTTCCTCTGCATGTGATTTTTAAACTTTTTTTTTTTCTCTTTTCCCCCTCTCACCCCCGCCCCCACCCCACCCCCTTCCTTGGCTTAGTTGCTGAGACGGAGCTAAATCAAACTAATTCTGGAGAAGTACAAATTCCGGGTTAATCGGAATCTGTGCTTGTTAAGATAAAGACCGTGTGACATCTGGTCTTTATTTGCAGGGAGCAATTTGCAGAGAGAGGGGGCTGGCGGCTGCGGTCCGGGGGCCACGTGTGATGTAGCCTGTGGCCCACGGATCCGAAGGAAGGAGGCCTGAGAATCTCAGTTGCAGGACTGACTGTCTTTGACCAGGGCTGGCAGAAGCCATCTCCAAGGCTCGGTGAGGGGGAGACTCCGGCTCTCACCTGTAGGACCTCAGCATGAAACCCTGCGGAAGGAGCAGCCCTCTCTAAACACGCCTGGCTTCTCAGCAGTTCAGAAGGACTTCTCCTCCCTTGCCTCTTGACAGCCCGGCCGGATCCGATGTGTGAAACCAGGTCTCGGGGACGTCCCTGTTGGTCCACGGCGTAAGAATACAGGGGACGCCAGTTCGATCCCTGGTCCGGGAAGATCCCACATGCTTCAGGGCGACCAAGCCACTGCACCGCAATTTACCGACCCGGTACTCAAGAGCCTGTCTCGGAAACAAAAGGCACCACAGTGAGAAGCCTGCACACCCGCAGTGGAGAATATACCCCCCTCACTGTAACCAGAGAAAGGCGGGATGCAGCAGTGAAGACCCAGCGCAGACAAAAATTTAAAAAATTTTTCCTTAATTTAAAAAATTATATACATAAAAAAAGAAACTAGGTCTTCGGAAGACAGGCCACATCAGAGAGCAAAGGATATTTTTCAGAATTAAAAGTGATAACCTGATGCCTCCTCCCGTCCCCTCCAAAAAAAAAAAATTAGGTAGAAAAATCCCTTAAGCATCACTTAATATATGTTTAAAAACACTACCAGGCTTCCCTGGTGGCTTAGATGGTAAAGAATCTGCCTGCGATTCGAGAGACCCTGGTTTGATCCCTGATTCAGGGAGATCCTCTGAAGGAAGGGAATGGTACCCGACTCCAGTGTTCTTGCCTGGAGAATCCCATGGACAGAGGATTCTGGCGGGCTGCAGTCCACGGGGTCAGAAACAGTCAGACACGAGTGAGCAACAGACACTGTTTTCCCAAATCATGTTTTTCAAGCTTCTCCCTGGGTTGAATGAGCATTCCATCATTTCAGAAAACTCTGTCACCCCTAAGAGATACTTCTCCGATGGATGCCAAGGACAAGCTCCTAAAGTTAAATTTGGGATTTTCAGTTGTACGTCCCGTGTGTGGTTATCTCCGGGGTTGAGTTAACACAACGGTGGTGGTTGAGTCTCCGAGTCACGTTGACTCTTGTCGACTCCGTGGACTGCAGCCCGCCAGGCTCCTGTGTCCGTGGGACTCTCCAGGCAAGAATACTGCAGTGGGTTGCCATGCCCTCCTCCAGGGCATCTTCCCGACCCAGGGATCGAACCCAGGTCTCCCACATTGGCAGATGGTGTCTTTGCCATCTGAGCCACCTGGGAAGCCCCTGCCAGTCGGGTACATTTGCAGAAACGTGGTGGATTTTGAGACCCAGCCATCACCAGCCTCTGTCTTCTCCACGGTGGAGGAGACATCTAAAAACACCTCGGCCGTAATGATCCATGGAGGTCAATAACCGGGAGCAGGGAGGGTCTCTTAAGCGACTCACTTACCAGGTGTAAATTGAAATCTTTAGAGTCTTGGTTGGTTCATTAGAAAAAGAGGCAACGTCCCTCTTGTCGTCCCGGAGACAATGTGATAGATGACCTAACGAGCGATTAATAGGTTCATAAGTTATCGGGCGAGTCGATATTGCGGCTCAACTCTGTCCATTATTGAGCCGTCAAGATATCTGATTAGGATCGACCGTTCCATGTCCGATGAGTTCCGACGGACCCTCTACCACCAGGGCACCCGCGGGTGTAAATGTCCCCTCTTACACACAGGGCGTCACCCAGGGTTGGCATTCCTTCTGGCCAGTAGACGTCCAGCTCTGGTGGTCACACAGCACTGGACCGAAGGCGAGGCTTCACCTCGGGAACAAAGGTTACCAAGAGGGCTCCAAGAATTCACCCCACACACGTATTTTAATGCCACGTTGCTGCCGTTCTGTCGCTAAGGCACATCCAGTTCATCTGTGACTCCAAGGACTGTAGCCTTGCCAGGCTCCTCTGTCCGTGGGATTCTCCAGGCAAGAATACTGGAGCGGGTTGTCATTCCCTTCTCCAGGGGATCTTCCTGACCCAGGGATCGAACCCACATCTCTTGCATTGCAGGTGGATTCTTTACCCCTGAGCCACCTGGGAAAGCCGTTTAATGCAATTGTTGTAAACAAAGTGGATGTCAAAGAAAAATCTGTGACGAACAAATACCAATCTACGGAGAACCAGCAAGGACCTTCTGGACAGCACAGGGACCTCTGCTCAGTACTCTGTAATAACCTTATGGTTCCCAGGGGGAAGGATGGGGGAAGGGATAGTCAGGGAGTCTGGGATGGACATGGACACACGGCTGTATTTACCGTGGAGAACCAGCCAGGACCTGCTGGACAGCACAGGGAACTCTGCTCAATACTCTGTAATAACCTTATGGTTCCCTGGGGGAAGGATGGGGGAAGGGATAGTCAGGGAGTCTGGGATGGACATGGACACACTGCTGGATTTAACAAGGAGAACTAGCAAGGACCTGCTGGACAGCACAGGGAACTCTGCTCAGTACTCTGTAATAACGTTATGGTTCCCAGGGGAAGGATGGGGGAAGGGATAGTCAGGGAGTCTGGGATGAACATAAACACACTGCTGTGTTTAACACGGAGAACCATCAAGGACCTGCTAGACAGCACAGGAAACTCTGCTCAGTACTCTGTAGTAACCTTATGGTCACCAGGGGGAAGGATGGGGGAAGAGATACTCAGGGAGTCTGGTATGGACATGGACACACTGCTGGATTTAACATGGAGAACCAGCAAGGACCTGCTGGACAGCACTGTTCCATGTCATGTGGCAGCCTGGATGGGAGGGGAGTTTAGGGGAGGGTAGAGACACGTATATGGATGGCTGAGTCCCTTTGGTGTCCACTGAAATCTTCACAACACACTTAATCAGCTATACACCAATATAAAATTGAAAGTTTAAAACATAATAATAATAAATAGGGCCAAGATATTTGGGGAAAAAAAAAACAACTTAAGAAGCAGCATTTCAGGGATGTGTGATTCAGGGGCAAAGATGTTTGTAAGAGTGAGAGTATGTTTCTTTTCACTCTCGCCTGTTGACACGTTGGCCACAGACGTGTGTTCCCCGCACCCAGAAGAACTCCCACGTGAACCACAAATCCCACCCCTGGGTGTCTACCCCACCAAAACCATAATTCAAAGGGCCACATACACCCCAATGTTCACTGGGGCACTATTCACAACGGCCAAGACGTGGAAGCAACCTAGGTGTCCACTGACAGAGGGATGGATAAAGAAGATGTGGTACATATACACTGTGGAATATTACTCACTCATGAAAAAGGAACAAACCTGGGTCATTTGTAGTGGCCTGGATGCAGCTAGCACCCATCGTACAGAGTGCAGCGAGTCAGAAAGAGAAAAAGAGTTATTGTATATTAGCACATATATTTGGAATCTTAAAAAAAATGGTAGAGATGAACCTACTTGCAGGGCGGGAGTGGAGACACAGACGTAGAGAGTGGACTTGTGGACACAGTAGGGGAAGGAGAGGGTGCAATGAATTGAGAGGGCAGCGCTGACACGTACGTACCACCGTGCGTGAGCAGCTGGTGGGAAGCTGGTGTATAGCCCAGGGAGCTCGGCTCCCGGCTCGGTGGTGACCTAGAGGGGGTGGATGCAGGGTGGGAGGCAGTGTTCATTAACTTGAGTGTGATAATCATTTCACAATGCGTGTGTATCAAAAATCAAAAAACGAAACGCTCTGCCTGGCAAGCAGGAGAAAGACCTGCATCTTGGGAAGGTGATGAGAAGGGCAAGGTGGGGACGCAGCAGGGCAGAAAACATCCTTGGATACGTTTTCCGCAGGTTGAGTCGACCGCTTTCGGCCTGGGACGTGGGGATGCAGGGCTCTGGGGCTGAGCAGGACGTGGAGATTCGGGCCTGCCTTCCGGATGCAGCTGGTCGCACCGCAGAGCCAGGCTGAGTCTCTGAGTGGGTGCGGTCCAGCCCATCTCTGAAGGGTTTGCGGTAGTGACGGCTTTGCCCATCGGGAGAGCAGAGTCAAGGGAAGGGGCGACGTCCCAGGGCAGGCTTGATCGAGGGCTTGGCTGGCACCGAGGCGCCCTGTGGGGCAGGCGGCACGGCGGGCGGTCCTCGCCAGGGTTCATCTGGACCGTGGACAGACCCGTCGCTCCGGGAGGCCACACAGAGAGCCGGCTGGAAGGGCCATAAAACTCAGCAACCCGCCCATCCGCGACGCATATTTGGCATCGGGCTTTTATTAAGATGACTAAGCGCCCGGGGAGGGGGTTGAGCACGCGGAAACGGTGTTAAAAAAAAAAAAAAAACAGGAATTCTCTGGGTCTTTTGAGTTAATGCTTTAATTATGCAACCCTGGGATTTATTTCCACAGCGCTCACGCTAAGCCAGCCTGCGGTGGGTGGGGGGTTTCTTCTCCGCTTTCTCGCACACCCGGGTCTGCAAAGACAATCGGCCGATTGATGATGGAGGTGGATCTGAAGGAGACGCGATGGCAGAGTCTGTGGCGGAGGGGTGTTGAGATGTGGGAAATCCTGGGTTGCGGGGAGCCCCCTGCGAGGTGAACCAAGGACATGATTAAAGTGGACATCTCGCTGGAAGTCAGGTCTGTGGCGCTTTCTTCCCCTGGAGCCCAAGAACCCCAGAGAACCAAGGCAGGGGTTGAAGGAAGTTGGAAGGATGGTGAATAAGGAACCCAACCAGTTAGTGCCCCCAACACCCAAACACAGCCTGGCTTTTCCTGTCGGAGGCTCATTTACAGAGCACCCGAGGGTGCCCTCCGATGTGAAAATGAAGGTGGACCCTCTCCACGATGGGTCCTGTGCAGGCCAGGTTTTCTGCAAAGGTGCAAACACCACATGCCCACAGCAGGGAGGCTACCTGACACGCTCGCGACACCAGAATTGACCCCTATGGAGCGCCGCGGAGGCTGTATCTCTGTTTGTTTGGGGCATATTTTTCTAAACTTCTGGGCTTCCCTGGTGGCTCAGATGGTAAAGAATCCGCCTGAAGTGCAGGAGAGGTGGTTTCGACCCCTGGATCAGGAAGATCCCCTGGAGGAGGGCATGGCAACTCACTCTAGTATTCTTGCCTGGAGAATCCCGTGGACAGAGCAGCCTGGCGGGCTATAGTTCATGGGGTCAAAAAGAGTCGGACACGACTGAGTGACTCCCAGGTCACCATGGAATGGGAGGTACTGGTGCCTGTCAGATGCCTGCTTTCTGAGAAGGAATATTTAATACTGAAAATCAGAGTGCCCTGAGGGAACCTCTCCGTCCTGGTTGGTTGGCCGGACTTAGAGGAATGTGGTCATAAAAGACAGAGTTTTTCCTACACTGGAACTGTTCACTGTTATCACAGGCTTCTTACCCACAAAGAGCCCGGAAACCAAAAGGCAGGGCCAGATACTGGACATCCGGCCAGCTTCCGCAAGCCTCACTCACTCCAGAAGGCTATCCATTGACCAATTTGTTGTTCAGGTGCTCTGTCATGTCTGACTCTGTGACCCCGAGAGCTGCAGCATATCAGTCATCCCTGTCTTTCACGGTCTCCCAGAGCTTGCTCAAACTCGTGTCCATTGAGTCGGTGATGCCATCCAGCTGTCTCATCTTGGACCCTAAACATGGCAGAGGTGGAAAGACCCCAAGAAATAACGGAGTCCCACCCTCAACATTTCACAGACGCACGAGCTGAAGTAGAAAGGGATGGTTTGGCTTCCCAAGATCATCCTGACAATGGGGCAGTATTTTTTTTCTTAACCCCCATCCCAACCCCAGTCCTGTTTCAGGATATTGCACTTTCTAAATCCACCTTTCTAAATTCCTTGAATGTGAAACCGTTAATTGCTCCCTCGTGTCTGACTCTTTGCGACCCTGTGGACTGTACTCCACCAGGCTCCTCTGTCCATGGGATTCTCCAGGTGGTAATACTGGAGTGGGTTGCTATGCCCTCCTCCAGGGGATCTTCCTGACCCAGGGATCGAACCCAGGTCTCCTGTAATGCAGGCAGACTCTTTCCCGCCTGAGCCACTAGGGAAGCCCGCAGGTGGTCCCAAGGGATGGAATGGCAGAACCCACACTAACGACCTCATTTTACCCTCATCCCCTCTGTACAGAGCTCTGTCTCCAAATATACTTGCATTCTGAGGTCCTGGCAGTTAGAGACTCACCATAGGAGCTGGTGGGGGGCGGAGGGGACACAGTTCAGAGGCAGTAGTTGTAGAGAGCCCGCCTGCCAGTGCAGGAGGCTTAAGAGACTCTAGTTCGATCCCTGGGTGGGGAAGATCCCCTGGAGGAGGGCATGGCAACCCACTCCAGTATTCTTGCCTGGAGCATCCCCTGGACAGAGGAGCCTGGCGGGCTACAGTCCCTGGGGTCGCAGGGAGTCGGACAGGACTGAGTGACTTAGCATGCACGTTCAGCCCAGAGCGGGGGTAAGTCCTACGCCGAGGCGTTCCTGGGTGGCTCAGAAGTGTCGCCGCAGAGAGCGCGCCATCACCCGGGCTGATGGTGAGGAGCGTGCCCAGCTGACCACGCAAAGCTCCGCTCCTGCTGCAAGGAGGGAGATCCTGTGATTCCGCCCTCGCCGCCCAGCTCCCGCCTGTTCTCCTCGGAGATGAAAATCCGACCAGAGTGGGCGGATCTCGGGGTACGGCCCCCCCCCAGGGTCTCCCTAGCTGAGTAAATTAGCGCGGCGCTGTCATCAGCGAGCGCGCGGCCGGGGTGGGACTGGGGGGGCGGCTGGCGTGATCAAACGGAGCCTCCGCCGAGCTGACAGCGGAGGCGCGGGAGACGCCCGCGTGGCCCCCCTGGTCCCCTCGCTTCGGCAGCAGGAGGGGCGGAGACCAGCCCCGGCTCGGCTGCGCTCCTAGGTGGTTGCCGGGGCAACCGGGGGTACACGCGGGAGGGGGCGGAGCCCCCGGAACGCACGTGGAGGCCCATGTTAAGCAGGGGACCTCGGGCTGGGGGCCGCCTGTCCCGAAGGATGCTCTGGGCGCGGGACCCCGGGGACGTCGGGTCGAAGCTGACGTGTGCCCTCGTTGCCGTTGTGAAGCGGGTCCTCGCCTGCCTCCCCTGCGAGGGAACGGATTTCCGTCTGGACGCCCTCCAGTTTAAAGCACTCTCTGATCTTGCAGAGAGAAACCGAGAGTGTTTCCCAGTGGCACGGGTCCAGGCGGGGCAACAGGAGTGTTGGTACCTGGGATCCCAGAGAGCTGGCACCTCCTGGGCATCCTGTTGGGCTTCCCTGGTGGCTCAGCTGGTAAAGAATCCGCCTGCAATGAGGCAGACCTGGGTTCGATCCCTGGGTGGGGAAGATTCCCCTGGAGAAGGGAGAGGCTACCCACTCCAATATTCTTGGGCTTCCCAGGTGGCTCAGCTGGTAAAAAAATCCGCCTGCAATGAGGGAGACCTGGGTTCGATCCCTGGGTTGGGGAGATCCCCTGGATAAGGGGTAGGCTACCCACTCCAGTGTCCTGGCCTGCAGAATGCCATGGACGGAGGAGCCTGGGATCAGAAAGGGTCGGACAGGACTGAAGCTGCATACACATCAGCATGTATGCAGGCAACGCAGCCTCTTGTTATCCGCCACGCCCTGGGCTGACTCCCAGGAGGAGGAAGTGTCTCTGGCTTGGCTTACACCTCTCCTGCAGAACACGTGTCTTCTGCTCTCTTGGGCTTCCCTGGGGGTCCTTACCACACATGCTTACGTTTCCGGAGCTATGAGTTCTCTCTGTCCTGGCTGGCTGAAGTGGAGTGTGGACAGTTGGAGCCAGAAGTGTTGTCTGCTCGTCACCAGGGACCTTGTTCAAGCAGTCGGGCAGAGAGGAGAGAAATCTCCCTCTTTCTACGTCCCGTTTGCTTCAGACCGTCAACTGATCAGACGAGGCCCACCTCAGCCCCATGCACCCCAGTGAAGACCGTCTACTTCACTCAGCCCGCAGAGATTCAAACACTCGACTCATCTACAAATGTGCTGCAGACACACCCAGAGTCACATTTAAGCAGCTCTCTCAACATCTCAGCTGGGTCAGGTGGATGGATCCAGTTCACCAGAAGAGAGCCCCCACACACCCAGGTACCAAGAACTCCTCCAAAGCAGAAACACGCCAAACAGGGAGAGAGAAATGCCTTAAAGAGAATTTGGACGGAGACCCTCTTGGGTTTAGAAAGTCCAGCTGCCCCCACCAAATGTCACAGTGGCTTGCTTACTAGAAGATGCCTCTCTGCTTCTGTTCCTATAGTAATAAAACTTTTTTTAAAAGATGCTATGGGGTGGGGAGTTCCCCAGCGGTCCGATGGTTAGGACTTTGCCTTCCAATAAAGAGCGTGCAGGTTGGATCCTTGGTCACAGAGCTAAGACCCCACATGCCTCAGGGATCAAGAAACCAAAATATAAAACAGAAGGAATATTGTAACAAATTCATTCAGTTCAGTCGCTCAGTCATGTCCGACTCTTTGTAACCCCATGGACCACAGCACGCTAGGCCTCCCTGTTCATCACCAACTCCCAGAGTTTACTCAGACTCATGCCCATCGAGTTAGTGATGCCATCCAACCATCTCATCCTCTGTCATCCCCTTCTCCTCCCGCCTTCAATCTTTCTCAGCATCAGGGTCTTTTCCAGTGAGTTGGTTATTCGCATAAAGTGGCCAGAGTACTGGAGTTTCAGCTTCAGCATCCGTCCTTCCAATGAATATTCAGGACTGATCTCCTTTAGGATGGACTGGTTGGATCTCCTTGCAGTTCAAGGGACTCTCAAGAGTCTACTCCAGCACCACAGTTCAAAACCATCAGTTCCTCGGCACTCAGGTTTCTTTATAGTCCAACTCTCACAGCCATACGTGACTACCGGAAAAACGATAGCCTTGACCAGACGGACCTTTGTTGGCAAAGTAATGCCTCTGCTTTTTAATATGCTGCCCTTTAATAATGATCCACGTCAAAAAAGAAAAAACAATTTTTAGAAAAAAAAAAAGATGCTACAGTCATTGGCTGCCTTAGGGTTCATGAGTTTTGCAGTATGATGGACACACATCCAGGAAGAGAAGTTTTGGGTCATCATTTCAGTGTTTGCCCAGTGTGAGTACATACTGACAGAAAGTCTTCCAAGACGTGTGTTCAAATGCCCCCCTCACCAAAAACAGTTCCTCTGCATTCTTCTCAACATCTGACATCACCAGGATTTTTTTTCCCCCTTTTGGTGTTAAGATGTATGCAAGAAAGCCTACTGATCTTAACTGATCTACTCAGTAAACTTCAGTACCTCCTTTTCTTTTCCCCCTTAGTAAGCTTTAGTGCTTCCTTTTGTTTAAATGTTTACACTGGAGTGTAGTTGCTTTACGACGTTGTGTTGGCGTCTGCTGTGAAACAACATGAGTCACCTGTGGCTGTTCAGTCGCTCAGTCGTGTTCAACTCTTCGCGACCCCACGGACCGCAGCACGCCAGGCCTCCTTGCCCATCACCAACTCCCGGAGCTTGCTCAAACTCATGTCCATCGAGTGGGTGATGCCATCCAACCATCTCATCCTCTGTCGTCCCCTTCTCCTCCCGCCTTCAGTCTTTCCCAGCATCACAGGGTCTTTTCCAGTGAGTCGGCTCTCTGCATCAGGGGGCCAAAGCATCAGCTAAATGTACACACACATCCCCTCCCACCTGAGCCTCCCTCCCACCCCCCTACTCAGCCCTCTAGGGCATCACAGAACACCGAGCTGAGCTCCCTGTGTTATCCAACAGCTTGCCACGAGCTGTCTAGTTTACACGTGACGATGAGTCTGTATGTCAAGGCTACACTCTCCGCGTATCCCAGAGGCGCCGTGTCTCTCGATAGCCCTCTTTCCTGTGGAGTTGCTCTCTGAATCACTCTTAAAATATTCCTCATGCTTCTCCACATGGTTCCTGGCAGGAAGAATTCAGAGACCGAGTTCCAGGGCACAGACTAATGAGAAGGAAGGGTGGGTGGCCCTGGGCACCCGTCTCTGGTGAAAAACGCGCCACTTTCCCGGACTTCTCGTTGTCCAAGCTGTGCTCAGATCCCACGTAGGGTTCTGCATGGAGGAGAGAGGAGGGTATGGTGGGAAGGGGGTTTTGGGTGCTTCGAAGCATCGGGGGTGCTGGTTACAAAGGGGGCACCTCTAATTACCTCTAATCTACAGGCAGAGCAACCGGGGATGCTCCAAGGACTGGTAATCTATGGAGATGTAAGCTAATGACTTAATCACTCGCGTTTGTAAATCGCATTATTGGAAAAGAAATTACTCTGGTGATCGAATTACAGATATTTATCTGCTAATAGGCCTGATTAACTGGTGATGCTAATCTGTCATTTTGAAAGCTAATATTAACAGCATCAATCTCACTGGAAAATAAACAGTTTATAGGAAATAAAACTTGGGTCCGTTTAAAGAGCAGAGGGTTGGGAGGAGCTGGAGCTGGGGCGTTGTGGGGTGGCATCTCCCTCGGCCTGTTAACTATTCTGCTGGTGTCCTTCACTCACTCAGTCGTGTCCGACTCTGTGTGACCCCACGGACTGCAGCACACCAGGCCTCCCTGTCCATCACCAACTCCCAGAGGGTGCTCAAACTCATGTCCATGGAGTCGGTGATGCCATCCAACCATCCCATCCTCTGTCGCCCCCTTCTCCTCCTGCCTTCAATCTTTCCCAGCATCAGGGTCTTTTCCAAATGAGTCAGCTCTTCACTGAACATCTGAGTAACTCTGCTGTACGTCTAAAACTATCACCATATTGTACATCGACCACACATTAATTTTTATAACAGCCCTACAAACGAATGTCATGAGAAAAAAAAAAAAGGTTGCTTGAAATGTCACTTTTTCCCTAAAGCTCTTGTCGAAGGACGATCCTATTCTCCGGCTTCTCTCTGAGCTTTTTCCTTCTCACCTCCTGACTTTTTCGTTTTTTGGAAAAGGAAGGTCAAGTCCCTCTTAGAGTCACTCACTCATGGACGCCAACACTGTCGACCCCATCAGCTGTCCGTGTGTGTCCAGCCCCATGGTAACGACAGAATTTTTCCTGCTGTCTTGTAAAACAATAGGTATTCATTGCCTGGGAAACAAGATGTGTTTTAAATCGAAGATACCGTAAATGGTTTTTTGATGAGGTCAGGGTATTGGCGTCCTGGGCACTCGAGCAGGCTCCACATCCTTGTTATCAAAAACTATAAGAAACACATTATCATAGGAATGTGTCACCCGGTGGGGAATTCTCAGAAGAGAACGAGGAAACCATCGGAAAGCATTATGGGGCTGCTCTGCTGGCTCGGTGGTAAAGAATTCGCCCGCCAATGCAGGGGACGTGGGTTTGGTTCCTGGACCAGGAAGATTCTACAAGTCGGGGAGCAACTTAGCCCGTCCAACACAATCCCTGAGCCCGTGTGTGGCAGCTACTGAAGCCAGCACCTCCTAGAGTCTCTGCTCAACACACAGCAAGAGAAAATGCTGAGTGAGAAAGTCACACACCACAGCTGCCCCCGCCGACCACAGCTAGAGAAAGCCCACTTGCAGGAACGAAGACCCAGCACACCCCAAAATAAATGATTGTAAGGGTCCGTCTAGTCAAAGCTATGGTTTTCCCAGGAGTCGTGTTTTAACATGACACTTGGGCCATAAACACGGCTGAGTCCTAAAGAACTGATGCTTTTGCACTGCGGTGTTGGAGAAGACTCTTGAGAGTCCCTTGGGCTGCAAAGAAGATCCAACCAGCCCATCCTAAAGGAGATCAGTCCTGAATGTTCACTGGAAGGACTGATGTTGAAGCTGAAACTCCAATCCTTTGGCCACCTGATGGGAAGAGCTGACTCACTGGAAAAGACCCTGAGGCAGGGAAAGATTGAGGGCAGGAGGAGAAGGGGATGACACAGGATGAGATGGCTGGATGGCATCACCAACTAGATGGACATGAGTTTGAGTAAACTCCAGGAGTTGGTGACGGACAGGGAGGCCTGGCGTGCTGCAGTCCACGGGGTCACAGAGCCGGACACACCTTAGCAACTGAACAGCAACACCCAAAACTGTGTGATGCCAGCTAGAATGTTCTTCCTAGAGCTTTGAAGATGATCATTTCCCTGCCATCCAAAGACATTCTGACATTTCAGGTCCAGACAAATTAGTTTTCACCAATTTCCCCTGATATCTGGTTTTAAAAAAAAAAATCTGCTAACTGATTTCATTTAATAACCTCAACGTTCCATTCTATCTTGTAACTTCCTAAATGGGTCTCATGGCAGCCCTGGAATTTCCTTAGAGGAAGTTGTTTCACTTTGATGAAGTCGTCCGTTTTCATCCCTCTCGTCTTTCTAAATACCCAGTCCTCTGAAGCACATTTTGCATCCTTTTTCCACCACGTGCCCAAAGCAGTCACGAATGTTTTTTGACCAAGGAGTGCTAAGGTTTCACACTCGATTGAAAAAAAAAAACAAAAAATCCACTCAATTGAAAACAAAACAAAACAAAATCCACCTAAGTTAAAAATTCAGAGTATGCATTCAATGAACTATTCAGGCTTCGTCAGATTCGAATATGAAGGAGATAAAGAAGGAAAATGTGAAGGATTTAGGGTTCAAGATATCCTTACATCTGGGTGTTCAGAAGCTCATCTGGGGTCCTTTGCATAATGCCAACAGGGATTCTCCTGGCCCTGGGGAGCACGTTCCACGGGGACTGTGAACTGGGTGATGGGGATAAACCAGGAACCATTGCAGAAAGAGCAGTTCCTTTTCCTGCAGGAAGCTGGCCCCTCCGGAGTTCACAAGGGACGTTGTTGGCATTCTTTCTTGCAAGGCTGAACTATGACCAATGGCATCTGGTCCCATCACTTCTTGGCAAACAGATGCGGGGAAAAAAAAAAATGGAAGCAGTGACAGACTTTATTATCTTGGGCTCCAAACTCACTGCAGAGGGTGAGTGAAGCCATGAAACTAAAAGACGCTTCCCCTTTGGAAGAAAAGCTACGATCAACCCGTGTGTGCGTTAGTCACTCAGTCGTGTCCGACTCTTTGCGACCCCATGGACCACAGCCCACCAGGTTCCTCTGTCCATGGAATTCTCCAGGCAAGAATACTGGAGTGGGTTGCCATTTCCTTCTCCTGCGGTCAACCTAGAGCATATTAAAAAGCAGAGACATCACTTGGTTGACAAAGGTCCATATAGTCAAAACTATAGTAGTCGTGAATGGATATGAGAGTTGGACCATGAAGAAGGCTGAGTGCTGAAGAATTGATGCTTTTAACTGTGGTGCTGGAGAAGACTCTTGAGAGTCCCTTGGACGGCAAGGAGATCCAACCAGTCCATCCTAAGGGAGATCAGTCCTGAATATCCATTGGAAGGACTGATGTTGAAGCTGAAGCTTCAATACTTCGGCCACCTGACTCAAGGAGCTGATGCACTGGAAAAGACCCTGATGCTGGGAAAGCTTGAGGGCAGGAGGAGAAGGGGTTGACAGATGGAATACTCTTTCCAGTGAACACTCGGGGCTGGGTTAGGATCTGTCTTAACCCGATTATATCTGTGAAGACTCTGTGACAAATGAGATCACAACTGCAGGCATCAGGTGTAGGGGTAAAGGCTTCTACACACCTTTGGGGGCGGCGGTAGATGGTAGAGGATTCAGCTCACAAAACGCTGCCCAGTACTGCCTTCTGAGAACACAGACATGTCCCACCCCACGCGGTCCAGCAGGGGAGCCACACAGTCTCACCTGTGATGGGACAACTGAGGAACTGTCAGTCTAATGTAATTAATTGCAATTAATTTCCACTGAACACACCCCATATGGCCACTGAGTACTGGGAAAGTGGCTGGGGCGACGGAGGAAAATGAATGTTTACTTTAATTAATTGCACTTCATTTACATTTAAAAGCCACATGTGGCCGGTGGCTACAGCTGCTGTATTGAATGGCCCACCATTCTAGGGATGTCTTTAAACGCTTGTGGGGGCCAGAGAGGAAGCCGAGAGGAAATTAATTCTTCCCAATCGCAAGGCAAGCGTTGAGCACTTGGCGTGCGCAGCTCCGTCCTCAAGGAGGTGACACTTTCATCATGCAGACAGACGAGAGAAACAGGTATCCTGTAGTTTCGGGGTGCGAGTGCCCCAGAGAAAAACACAGCCAGGGGAGGGTGATGGGCTGCAGAGAGTTGGATGAGCGTGCAGACACGTTATTCCGGTGCTCCGGGCAAGCCCTCGCTGACGACCTAAAGCACGTCCAGGAAAGCACTGCTACATCGTGGTTAGAACGCTGCGGAACGAAGCCAGCTCCTCCACCTGCACGATCCGCGGCTTCTCATTCTGCGGGAAAATCGGTGCTGAGTCGCTTCCGTCGTATCCGACCCTCTACTCTACGACCCCCACGGACCATAGCCCGCCAGGCTCCTCTGTCCATGCGATTCTCTGGAGAAGAATCCTGGACTGGGTTGCCATGCCCTCCTCCAGGGGACCTTCCTGACCCAGGAGCCAAACCTGCCTCTCTTAACGTCTCCTGCGTTGGCAGGCAGGGCCTTTACCACTAGCACCACTTGGGGAGCGCCCCAAAAATGAGGTTAACAACAAAACTCCAGTGTGGAGTCGGTGAGCTAATGGGGGCTTCCGTGGTGATTCAGTGGTAAAGAATTCACCTGCCAACTCAGGTTTCATCCCTGGGTCGGGAAGATCCCCTGGAGAAGGGAATGGCAACCCACTCCAGTACTCTTGCCTGGAGAATCCCATGGACAGGGGAGCCCGGGCGAGGCTACAGTCCCCGGGGGCTGCAGAATCAGACACCACTGAGCAACAAAGCAGCAACAGTTGATTTCCAACGTTGTGTTCATTTGTGCCGTGCAGCAGAGTGGCCCAGCTATACATGTATCTGGTTCTTGTTTTGAAATGTATTTGTAACTGGAGAATAATTGCTTTACAAGTTGTGGCGGCCTGTGCTGTACAATAATGTGAATCAGGCGTAAGTAAACGTAGATCCCCTGCGTCGTGAGCCTCCCTCCCAACGCCCACCCCGCCCCACCACATCTAGGTCATCACAGAACTTGGCCCTGGACTCTCTTCCCTACACAGCTTCCCATTACCTGTCTCTCTCACATATGGTATCGTGTGTTTCTATGCTACCTGGATACACTGGTTTTTACATTCTTTCCCCTTTCGTTGTGTCCTACAAGAACTAGACGTCTCTGTGTGTGTGCGCATTTAGTTTTCTTGTAACAAAGCGACTGCAATACTTTTAACATTTAAAACTGAGTGCCCCCTTCTTTTACAGTACAAAGAAAAATGTCAAAATTAACAGGAACAAAAGGACAACAGAGAATGTCAAATGCAAGTAAGATCCTACAGGTTCTACTGATTCTTTAATCAAATGGCAGGGCTCATCATTAGAGTTTAAGATGACACAGTTATTTTTTAAAAACTTTGTATTGGGCTGTAACCAATTAACAATGTTGTGATAGTTTCAGGTGGAGAGCAAAGGGACTCAGCCATCCATATAAATGGATCCCTTCTCCCCCAAACTCCCCTCCCATCCAGGCTGCCACACGACACTGAGCAGAGTTCCCTGTGCTGTCCAGCAGGTCCTTGCTGGTTCTCCATGTTAAATACAGCCGTGTGTCCATGTCCATCCCAGACTCCCTGACTGTCCCTTCCCCCATCCTTCCCCCTGGGAACCATAAGGTTATTACAGAGTACTGAGCAGAGTTCCCTGTGCTGTCCAGCAGGTCCTTGCTGGTTCTCCATGTTAAATACAGCAGTGTGTCCATGTCCATCCCAGACTCCCTGACTATCCCTTCCCCAGTCATTCCCCACCTGGGAACCCTGAGTTGATCTCCTGTTAGTCTCATTAAAATGACCCTTTAGATTTCTCTCCTAATGATGACTTGAACTGGATGCATTTTGGTTAATGACACGGAATGCTTTTTAGCATGATTTTAAAAGTAACACCATCTTGGAAACTGCAGTTGCAGCGGTGGTGGAGTTTCTGGGCCCGGTCCTTTCTGCATGGGGGACAGGGCAGGAACTTGAAACACAGAAGCTTGACATCTTTCAGTACCTGGTCCCTGGGATGCTAGGATTTCCCAGGTACCACTAGGGGTAAAGAACCCGCCTGTCAGTGCAGGAAATGTAGGAGAGGCTGCTTCAGTCTCTGGGTGGGGAGGGTCCCCTGGAGGAGGGCATGGCAACCCACTCCAGTGTCCTCGCCTGGAGCATCCCAGGGACAGAGGAGCTTGGCGGGGCTGCAGTCTACCCGGCCGCAGAGAGCCGGACACGCCTGAGCGACTGAGCTCAGCACTCCCCGGGAGGCAGGGCTCCGGGCGCCCCTCCTTCATCCATCCCCCACGTCCATTGGTGTCAGCATCTGCGATTAGCTCGGTAAAGAGATGCAACCCCGAGATTTGTTCCCGTTGAATGGGCGCCTCCGAGGGCCCCGCCGTGGGCAGACGTCACACTGCCTTTCCAGAGCGTCGCCCAGATGCCTGAGAGTCTCGGGCTGTCAGGCCCCGGGCTGCTGGTCGCGTCGGCCTCAGACGGCGCAGGAGGCGCCTCCCGGCTCGCTGGAACGCGCTGTCAGCGAAGACGGTCTCCGCAACCCCTTAAAAAAAGTTCTTTTTCTTTTTCTCTTGAAAGGAAAGGTGAGCTGATAATCACCCTTCAGTGTAGGGACGCGATCCCGGGGTGGAGGCGTGGAGGATGGGGGCGGCATGAAGTTGTGGCCGCGGAAAGGCGGACGAGCGTGGAGGACGCAGAAGCAGGGGCACTCCGTTCAAAACGGTGCAAATGTTCAACTTGCTTTTGTTACAATGAAGCTATATGTATAACACACACACACACACACACGCACACACACGCTCGCACACACACAGGCACATGCACAGACACACGCACACACGCACACGCACACGCACACACACACGCACACACACACGCGCGCACACGAACACACATACGCGCACACACACGCACTCACGCACGCACGCACACACGCACATGCACACACGCGCACACACACGTACACAAACACACACGCGCACACGCACAAGCACACAAACACACGCGCGCGCACACACGCGCGCACAGACACACGCACACACGCGCGCACACACATGCACACACAAGCACGCACACATACATGCACACACACATACGCACACACGCACGCAGACACACACGCGCGCACACGCGCGCACACACACGCGCACGCACACGCACGCACACACACACACGCGCACACACGCGCACGCACACACGCACACACACATGCACACACACGCACATACACACGCACACACACACATGCACGCACACACAGACACACAGACACACGCGCGCACACACACGCACATGCACGCACACATGCACGCACACATGCAAGCACGCACATGCGCACACAGACACATGCGCACACACGCGCACACGCACGCATGCACACCTGTACACACCCACACACTCACACACACGCACGCACACAGACACGCACGCACGCACACACACA
>ML664232.1:1757636-1776265 GCA_007570785.1 Antilocapra americana | reverse complement strand
ACTCACACACACGCACGCACACAGACACGCACGCACGCACACACACATACACACACACAGGTACATACGGTTCTCCAGGGGTAAACCACGTTAAAAAGAATATATACAGAGTAGCATTGCGTTACCATGTGCAAAAGAGCTAGCTGATGGGGAGCTGTTACGTAACACAGACAGGCTCTGTGACGTTGAGTGCCAGGCTCTGTGAGGACGCAGAGGGCTTGGATGGGGTGGGAGGTTCAGGACGGAGGAGACCTCTGTATACTTGTGGCCGACTCACTCTGCTGTACAGCAGAAACCAACGCTACTTGTAAAGCTTTTGTCCTTCAATTAAAAACACATTTTTTTAAAAAAGAATGATATATCTGTATAACCCAGGCACTTTGCTGCACGGTGCAAATGAGGACAACACTGTAAATCAAACGCCTTCCAGTCGCTCGGTCGTGTCCAACTCTGCGACCCCACGGGCTGTAGCCCCCCAGGCTCCTCTGCACGGGGGATTCTCCAGGCAAGAATCCTGCAGTGAGTTGCCACACCTTCCTCCAGGGGATCTTCCCAAGGCGGGGAGAGGACGGAGGAATGGAGAGACCCTCTCACAACCCCCTTCACAGTCCCCTAAGAATTCATTTCCTGGCTTGACCCTGCCCAACCCCCACCACCCCTCGCCCCAATAGGAAACACGGACAGTGAGACATTTGGCCGCCAGATCTAATTCCATCGGCCTTCAAAACACAGTTCCCAGGTTACTGTGGCTCTATCTGAGATATCAAAGGAGGCTTCCTCTAGATTTATCACTGTGTCCTACAGTAAATCACCGTCCGACACTAATCCCCCTCGGGGCCCGAGGGCTGCCCAACACACAAGTGGGGGCTCCAGCCAATGGCGCAGCGGCAGCCCCGCCTTCCAGCCTTCCTGGCCCGGGGTGTCCACACCAGGCGCACGGCTGAGCTCTGGGCAAGGTGGGAGGAGGCGCACCCCATGTCTTTGGAACTGTGTCCCCGGAGGGGACCCTCCTGACCCTCCGCTGTGGCCTCAGCTCGGGTCCCTGGCTGAGGATGCTGACCTTGAGAACGTCAGCATGGCGCCCACTGTGGTGGCCCCGAGCAGGGAGCAGTAGCTTGAGTGATGTCCCCAAAGACAGACATCCATGTCCTGACTCCTGGTGCCCGTAAATAGGACCTTACGGGAAACAGGGTCTCTGCGTTGGTGATGGAGTGAAGGTCTGAGATGAGGCCCTCCTGGATGGGGGCGGCCCTAAACCCTGTGACAGGGTCCGTATAAGACACAGAATACGGGAGACAGGGACACAGAGGAGAAGCCAAGGGGAGACGGAGGCGGAGGCGGGAGGGAGGCGGCCACCAGCCCAGGGACGGACGCCTGGAGCCCCCAGAAGCTGGAGGAGACGGGAGGGACCCTCCCCTGGAGACTCGACGCCAGATGTCTTGTCTCCAAGACTGCATGAACATGGATGAATATTTGCTGTTCTGAGCCACTCATTTTGGGGTGAGGTGTCTTGACAGTCCCAAGGTCCGCAAAGGCATGCAACCCCCAAGGGGCTTAGGCTGAAACATCGGCAAGCAAAGCCCAAGGAAGCCTCAGAATGAGAAGAGGGGAAAGAAGGCTGCAGAGAAGGATGTTTGTAACTGTAACACAGTAACGCGGCTGGCCGAGACTCTCTCATCCTCCCAGAGTTAACGTACAGGCTCGGCAGCCAGGGCCGGGCTACGTGGTGTTGAAGAACGGATGGGGAACAAGCCACACCAAGAGTGTTCTGTCAGTGGATCCTTGAGTGGCTTCCGTGTCTTGGCTAGGGTGTCTCCTGGGGGCTCAGATAGTAAAGAAGCTGCCTGCAATGTAGGAGACCCGGGTTCAATCCCTGGGTCAGGAAGATCTGCCAGAGCAGGGCAGGGCAACCCACTCCAGTATTCTTGCCTGGAGAATCCCATGGACAGAGGAGCCTGGCGGGCTACAGTCGACGGGGGTCGCAAAGAGTCGGACACGACTGGGCGACTGACACTTTCACTCTCAAGACTGCTCTGCCTGCTTCTCCTCTCTTTCCCCGTCAACTGAGGGTGGGCGAGCATGGGTCCACCTGCCCCAGTCCACCTGGGAGAGTGAGCTGACGCTGCTACCGGCCTGGTTAGTATAGAGGGTTTGTCTGCGTCACTTCTGTTTAGATTCCACACAAAAGGGATGTCATACCATGTTTCTCCTTCTCTGTCGGACTCACTTCCCTTAACATGAGGATCTCGGGTCCAGCCACGTCGTGGCGAGTGGCACTATTTCAGTCTTTCTGATGGCTGGGTCGTGTCCCATCGTGGATATGCACCAGTGTCCGTTGATAGACTGGGCATCGTTTGTTTCCATGTGCGGGCTGCTGTAAACAGTGCTGCGACGAACATTGGGATGCACGAAATAGGAACAGGCCTATAGACTTAGAGAAAGAGCTTAAGGTTGCCGAGGAGAAGGATGGGAGAAGGGACAGTCAGGGAGTCTGGGATGGACATGGACACACGGCTGTATTTACCATGGAGAACCAGCCAGGACCTGCTGGACAGCACAGGGCACTCTGCTCAACGTCATGTGGCAGCCTCGATGGGAGGGGAGTTTGGGGGAGAAGGGATGCACATACCAGGCAAGGCTGATTCCCTTCGATGTTCACCTGAAATTATCATAACACTGTTAACTGGCCATGCCCGAATCCAGAATGAAAAGTTCGGGAAGAAAAAGATAAGAACAGAGGGCTTCTCTTCCACTGTAGGAAGACGGTGCTTGACCCAACAGGCGTGGCCCCGCTGATTTCAGCACCCCCTCCATCCTCAGAGTCCACATCTGTCTGCGCCTGGTGAGTCACAGGCATTGGCAGGAGGCGGAGTGCCCACAGACGCCAACATTGTGGTTGTCTTTCTTCGTCAAAGAAGACCCATCACCGAGGCCCTGGGCAGCAGAGGGAGGTTGGCCAGCACAACGGAGAGGAGAAATCCCAGCCGCTTCTGCTGGCGCGGATGAAAGCGAGCCTGTGCCCACAGCGCCTCGAATTACCCCAGAGAACAAAGCGCCCTGTGGTTTCCTGTGCTGTCTGCCCTGCAGCCCGGGATGCCTCTGCGGGCGTCGGTGTTCGTTAAAGGAACGCCTCGGGAGGAGGGCAGGGCCCGCACATCCTTTCCTGCACGGCCCAGCTCACAGCTCCGCGGACCCTGAGTTACTTGGAGCCATACAGAGAGAGGAGTTTCCCCCACGGACTGAGCTCACACCATGTGAGCCGTTAAAATATTTTGCAAGGAGCCCAACGCGGGCAGATTGATGGTGAAAGAAACCTCCCGTAGAGGACTCCAGGGAGCATCTGTTGGATGATGCGTAGAGAGGAGCGGGAAGTGGCAACAGAAATCCAAATGCCTGAGTGTCCTGTCACAGGAGAAGACCTGCAGGGGAAACAGGGTCACACACGCAGGTCACGATGTGTAGACACTGTTGCCTCTTGGACTGGCCGCTGTCCCCGGAGAAGACACGATGGAGATGCGTCACGGTGAGGACGCTGGACGGTGATGCGGTGGCTTGCCCACTGAGTCGTGTCTGACTCCCAGGACCCCGTGGACTTCAGCCCTCCCGGCTCCTCTGTCCATTGGAGAATCGCAGAGAGGAAAATGTGAACCGCAACTCACAGTCCCAAGAGATGGTGAGCTCCAGGGCTGGTGGGAGCTTGGAAGAAAAGCAACAAGAAACCCAGACAGAATATTAAAAAGCAGACACATCGCTTTACCTACAAAGGTCCGTCTAGTCAAGGCTATGGTTTTTCCAGTGGCCATCTATGGATGTGAGAGTTGGACCATAAAGAAAGCTGAGCGCCAAAGAATTGAGGCTTTTGAACTGGAGAAGACTCTTGAGAGTCCCTTGGACTGCAAGGAGATCCAACCAGTCCGTCCTGAAGGCAGTCAACTCTGAATATTTATTGGAAGGACTGACGCTGAAGCTGAAACTCCAATCCTATGGCCTTTTGATGCGAAGAGCTGACTCATTGGAAAAGACCCTGATGCTGGGAAAGATTGAAGGCGGGAGGAGAAGGGGACGACAGAGGATGAGATGGCTGGATGGCATTATTGACTCCATGGACATGAGTTTGCAGAAACTCCCAGAGATAGTGAAGGATGGGGAAACCTGGCGTGCTGCAGTCCATAGAGCTGCAAAGAGTCGGAGATGATGGAGTGACTAAACAACAACTCCAAGGGCTGGTGGAACTAAGCCTCCGAGTGCTGTGCTTGCTCTGAGTCTTCAGGGTCTTGTGAATAAACAGTTGGATGGTTTTGAAGACCAAAATGGATTCTACAACTGAGTTGTCCGTGAGCTGAAACCTGGAGATGATTGTGCTAAAAAAAAAGCTTTCTCCTCTAAAACAACCTGTCTCTCTGTTTCTCCTGCCCTGTACCCAGTAGGCCGTGATCTAAACTAGTTCCAGGCCGCTGCCTTATTCCGGGGCTTGTCTCTGATGTCGCCAAGGTCCTCCCTGCCTGTCCACAGTGGCAGGGCAGCTTGCTTTTCAGCCGGGAGCCTCCCTCCTTAAGCATTTCCTGATGCGGCGCTTTCTCCCGCTTTCTCTCTCTTGCCTCTCTGCTCATCTCAGATGTGATTGCTAACGTCATCGGGTGCCAGCTGGTGTGGGCTTTGGTCGTACCCACAGACTGTCTCCAGCACGGGTACGTATCACGCCAGCGGTGGGATCCGTCTCACCCTCTCGTCCTCCACGCCCCGGGAGGGCTTTCAGGGTGAGACCTCATCCTACCCGAAGTTCTTGTTATGTTTTAAGTGTTAGACGCTCATTCGTGTCTGACTCTCTGTGACCCCTGGACTGTAGCCCGCCAGGCTCCTCTGTCCATGGGATTCTCCGGGCAAGAATACTGGAGTGGGTTGACATGCCCTTCTCCAGGGGATCTTCCTTCCAAGGACCCTGGGTGTCCTGCATTGCATTCAGATTCTTTACCATCTGAGCCACCAGGAAGCCCAAGGTACCCTTTAATTTCTCTATTCCTCTCCACTCTCTGTTGGAGGCATCATTCACTCACTGGGTCCTTGCCTTTAGAGATTTTTCTAGTTACTCTGTGCTGTTTGTTTTTCCAGGCATGGTTTGCTTTATTAATATTTTTTCTGCTGATCCAATGACTACAGTAGGACAGTTTTTGAAAGAGTAGGCCCGTGCCAATTCAGCTGGACCCTGGTACCCGTGTGTGCAGGAAATTTACCTGGGCAGCAGAAAAAGCACTTCCAAAGAGTTTCTTATGCTTTCCCTTTCATCTCAGCTTCCAATGTGGCTTCCTAGGTGGCTCAGATGGTAAAGAACTCCCCTACCAATGCAGGTAGACCCAGGTTCAATCCCTGGGTCGGGAAGATGCCCTGGAGGAGGGCATGGCAACCCACTCCAGGATTCTTGCCTGGAGAATCCCACAGACAGAGGAGCCTGGCGGGGCTTCAGTCCATGGGGTCACAGAGAGTCGGACATGACTGAGCAACTCACACACACACACACACACACACACACTTTTCCACCAGGCTTCTGTCTCCATCTGCCCCAAAAATTCTTCCTGAGAAAGAAATGGAAACCAAGACAGTAAGGATGAGATGAGCTGAGTGCAGAGCTCCGAGGCAGGAGGGCGGGCTCGTCCTCAGCACGCCGAGAGCTCTAACCCGGGAGCCAAGATGCTGAGGGTTTCGGGCAGCTCCGGCCAAGCCAGTCAAGGCTCCCGCACTGGGGGGGCCGTCCTGGGAGCCGACCCGAGGCTGGACGTGGGAGGTCTAGCAGGGGGATACCACAGTGTCATGTTTCCCGTGGCGATCGGAACGGCAGACCCCACGACCACTTGGCGATGCATAAAGATATCACACCTCCGCTGGAACCCAGAGCTGGCGGCCCTTTGGTGGAAGCTGCCCCAGCTTCCAAGGCACTGCTGTGGGTGGGGACTTGCGATCTTGCTTCATCAGCTTTCTTGTCCCTGAATTGAAAAGTAAACACCGGTTAGAGACAGCAGGAAGCCCGTTGGAGGGGGGACAGCGACCCCAATCTCCCAGGGACCTCTCGGTGGGGGGGCTGCGGTCTCCGCAGACAACACCGAGAGATGGAAACCGGGCTGGAGGTGGGCAAGACCAGCACGGATGAGAGCCCCTTGCTGAGGGAGACTTGAAACTCGAAACCCTGCTGGCAGGTTGCCGTCAGGAACCCTGATGTTGGCACCCTCTAAGGCAGGAGTGCCCTGGCAGGCTGGAGAGTGGGAAACATCTCATAAAAGCGCGCTGGAAACCAGAGACCAGAGTAGACAGTTATACACACAAGATTTCCTGCACCTCCTGCTCTCCCTTCCAGGGCCCTTGGACCGCAAGCCGGTCCAGCCAGACCGTCCTAAAGGAGATCAGTCCTGGGTGTTCAGTAGAAGGACTGACGCTGAAGCTGAAGCTCCAATACTTTGGCCAGCTGATGCAAACAGCCGACTCATTGGGAAAGACCCTGATGCTGGGAAAGACTGAGGGCGGGAGGAGAAGGGGATGACAGAGGATGAGATGGCTGGATGGCATCACCGACTTCAATGGACATGGGTTTGGGTGGACTCAGAGAGTTGGTGATGGACGGGGAGGCCTGGCGGGCTGCGGCTCATGGGGTCTCAAAGAGTCGGACACGCCTGAGCGACTGAGCGACAGGAAGTTAAAGCCTGTCCCCAACCCCCAGGGTGGGGTTACTGGGCCCTCATTTACACAAGGGGTCTTGTTCCTGGTGGGGCTGGGAGAACGTGCATTTTCCATTTGCTGGGAGCTTCTCTTCTGTGTGTGTGTGTGTGTGTGTGTGTGTGTGTGTGTGTGTGTGTGTGTGAAGTGGCGGTTTTAACGCTGTTGTTTCTATATTTTGCAGCGCCCTGATTCCTTTTTCGCCTGCTCAAATGATCAGTGAGAAACTATAGTGTGCAGGCATCTCCCGCCATGGAAGGCAATCTGTGAAACTTTCTTCCTCTTCCTTTACAAGCGCGAGCAAAGCTGTGTCATTGAGGACCGCACGCATGCAGAGCTGTTACGTCTTCACCCTGACTGCAGTGTTTATAATCACACAGTGGCTGCATCTGTTCTCATGAATCTTCCCCCCTCCTTTAACATTCTGTTTTGTCTCCTCTTGATGTGTAACCTTTTAATTCTCCACTTTTCCGTGTCTGTGTGTTTCAGGGATGCTATTTGCAAGCAGCATTGAGCTGGTTTAATACAGTCTCAAATGGAGATTTTAGGCCGTTTAAGACGATATGTTTACAGTCAGTTTAAGGAACTGACTCCTTGGAAAAGACCCTGATGCTGGGAAGGACTGGGGGCAGGAGGAGAAGGGGACGACAGAGGACGAGATGGTTGGATGGCATCACCGACTCAATGGACGCTAGTTTGAGCAAGCTCCAGGAGTTGGTGATGGACAGGGAGGCCTGGCGTGCTGCGGTCCACAGGGTCGCGAAGCGTTGGACACGGCTGAGCGACTGAACTGACTGACATGAAGGCAATATGTCTTGATTTTCTTTTTTTCTGCAGTTGTATTCTATATTCCGCAGTGTTCTTGCTTTTTAAGTTTTTTTTCTTGTGTCTTGCCATCTTCTGCTTTAGTTGCATCTTCATCCTCTCTTTAACAGTTTGGAAGTAATTCCTCGTCTCCCTCCACTTCCAGCGTCTGCTTTAAAAATTCTAACTTTCGTATTTAAAGTAACAGATGATACACTTAATCCTTCTCCTTGTCAGCCGGGTGAACATCCCCCCTAAGAATACCAGTCTTCTCTCTCCAATCTGATGCTTGAGGCTTGAAGTGTAGTAGGAAATTAGGTGGATGGTGAGAGAATCAGGGAGTTTTCGCAGAAAATGAGTTTTCAATACTAAAATGCCCCACCAGGTCATCTGAAATTGTCCCTCAACATGTTAAGACAGTCATGTGGAGTCTGTCTCATGAAATTCATTTTATTTTGTAGGCAAAAAAAGAAACGTTTTGTAATCCAGCAAAAATCTCTTACTCCTTGGAAAGAAAGTTATGACCAACCTAGACAGCATATTAAAAAGCAGAGACATCACTTTGCTGACCAAGGTCCATATAGTCAGAGGTCTGGTTTTTGTAGTAGTCATGTATGGATGTGAGAGTTGGACCATAAAGAAAGCTGAGCACCAAAGAACTGATGCTTTCAAATTGTGGTGTTGGAGAAGACTTGAGAGTCCCTTGGACTGCAAGGAGACCCAACCAGTCCATCCTAAAGGAGATCAACTATGAATGGTCATTGGAAGGACTGATGCTGAAGCGGGAGCTCCAATACTTTGGATGGGAAGAGCTGACTCATTAGGAAAGACCCTGATGCTGGGAAAGATAGAGGGCAGGAGGAGAAGGGGACGACAGAGGATGAGATGGTTGTATGGCATCACCGACTCAACGGACATGAGTTTGAGCCAACTCCAGGAGTTGGTGATGGACAGGGAGACCTGGCGTGCTGTGGTCCACGGGGTCGAACAGAGCCAGACACGACTGAGCGACTGAGCAACAGCAACCCAGCCATCAGGTTTCTTGGTATTCCCACAAAGGCTTTGTTGACACAAAACGCTGCACATGGATCTTTATAGCACCTCTGTTCCTAACCGCCAAGACTCAGAAGTAGCCAAAACGCCCTTCAGTAGGTGAGGCATAAATTGTGGTCCATCCAGTTGATGGAATATTATTCAGCACTAAAAAAAGGAAACAATCTATCCAGCCACGAGAAGACATGGAGGAACTTTAAACACATTTAATGAAGGTGGAAGAAACCAGTCTGAAAAGGCTACAGACTGTGTGGGTCCAACTGTGATGTTCTGGGAAATGCATAACTATGGAGACAGAAGAATTCTCAGTGGTTGCCAGCAGGAAGAGGGAGGGGTGAACGTATGTGGATCATAGAGGATTTCAGGACAAAGAACGTATTCTGTATGATGCTATAATGACCGATGCATGCACGCGTGCTTAGTCAGTGAGTCACGTCTGACTCTGCAACCCCATGGACTATATAGCCCACCAGGCTCCTCCATCCATGGGCTTCTCCCAGCAAGAATACTGGAGGTGCTGTACAGCAAAGTGAATCTGAGACTGGGGAGAGTGTCTAACACAAACAACAGAGGGACGGGGAGAAAACTCCTTGGTCCCCATGCCCATCCTTCTTGTTAGGAACTGTACCTTGAGGGCGTGATGTGTGGAGCTTCAGCAGCCACTTTGTGACAATGAGGTCAGAATATTCCCCCCCCCCCAATGCTCTGGAGAACATTATCTGCGCTCATCCTTCATTTTTTTTTAATGTGTGTATAACTTGAATATCTCCTGCCCGCATCACTGCCGTGGATGGTTCATGGGGCTCTGACAGCAGGCAGAAGGATTCACAGCTTGGGTGTCTCTGATTCTTTGCAGCCCTTTGCGCTGCTGTGACAAGGCATCCATGTCCCCATGGAGATGTTTTCTCTGTCAGAGGGCAGCAGATGTGGTGGGTGGCAGGGGGTCTGACTTGGTCCATGGGCATTTGCCCCACCTGGCTTCGTGCATTTCTAGCCAGCAGGGGGACTTGTGTGTCGGGAGTGAGATTCAGGCGGAAGATCACACAGGCCCTCACAGGATGCCTTCTCCAAGACTCAAACGGCCAAACACGCCTGCTAAAGAAAGCACACCCCGTGCCTTCATTTCTCCCCGCCCAAGGCCCAATGAGGTGTTGTGAGAATGCTCAGTGACTTCTCTTCCGCCAGAGAAGAGATGCCCCGTCTTAGGTTTTATTACAGGGACCCATAAATTACCATTCCCTAGGCAGCCACGATGCTGAAACCACACACGCCTTGTTCTCGGGGCCTGTCTTCCTTTCCCACTTCTGGGGGCACGGAGTCCCTTCTCCATCACTCAGCTGTCAGCTACCCACTTAAGCAGCGCCTCGGAAAGCCTTTCAAGTCCCGGAGCAGCTGCGGAGGAGAGCTCTCGGGCGTCCGTGGGCCCGCACGTTCGAGCCCGGCCGCCTTCTCAGCCCCCCACCTGCTCCAGCCCCTTCCTCCGGCTCCCAGGACATGTGTTTACAATCACCGAAAAACGCAAGATCGGTTCCAGCCGCCCGCCAGCCCCTCCAACCTGGAGCCGCCGTTCTCAACGTTCTCCGATGTCATTTACACCGGATCTGCGACTGCATTTTTTTCCCTCTAGAATGCTTGGCCACGTTACGATCTTATAATTTTTTTTTAACCCTCCCCACTCTTCTTTCCTCAGACACGATGCCCTTTGTTCCATCGTGCACGTTGGAAGCGCAAACCTGTTCAAGAATTCCATTGTACAAAAGAGTCAGACAGAGATAATAAAAAGATGAAGGTTGCTTTCTGAATGAAAAAAAAAAAAAACAGTGAAAGGAGAGTGGGCCAAGATTTAGTGTTGTCCTGACCTTTTTTTTTTTTTTGAACTAGGAGACGTTTAATAACACGTATTTGTGCTAAGTTGCTTCAGTCGTGTCCGACTCGGTGACCCCATGGACTGTAGCCCACCAGGCTTCTCTGTCTGTGGGATTCTCCAGGCGAGAATACTGGAGTGGGTGGACAGGCCCTCCTCCAGGGGATCTTCCCAACCCAGGGATCGAATCTGTGTCTCCTGGGGCTCCTGCATAGGCAGGTGGGTTCTTTACCCCTTGGGCCACTGAGGGAAGCCCCCTCTACCTTTAGCAATCTATAATCAATGAGTTTGGGATCAATCACAATCAAGTATCAATTGCCACATCACTGTAGGTAGTTAGTTGGTTCCGAGACGGCTGTGTCGCTGTTTGCTCAGGATTTCTTCTCTGCACCAAATCAAACAGCTGATCTCAAAGTGGCTCATTTTGATTACACTGCTTTCCACTGTTTGGCATGGACTCCGTTTTCCTAGGATAACCTGTCAAATGAGCGTTGTGAATCACATTTTAGACCACAGTCCCCTACCAACCGGACCCAAAATACACACACAAATGCGAATACACACACATGCATCCTCTTTGGGGTTTTCTGTGAGAGAAAAAAAAATCATACTGTGTTTGTCAAAAAAAGAAAAAAGTTCTCCCAGGGAAGAGGAGATTTTGAGGCTCTGATTATTGTCAGTTAGACAGGAGGAGAAATCATTGCAGAAGACATGGGGGAAGAAATCATTGCCGAAGACATGGGGGAAGCAAACAGAGCAGGTGTATCTGAGACACGGACTTTAGTAGTTTGGGAAGATGCCAGCAGGCAGGTGGAAAGATCCCTAACAATGTCATACGATCTGGGTTATGCTGTGTCATGAGTGAGGACTGTCCCCAAAACTGGGGTCTTGGAACAGGACCTTACTAGGAAACAGGGTCTTTGAAGACATCATGAAGTGAAGAGTCTGAGAAGAGGTCCTCCTGGGTAAGGACGGCCCTCAACCCAATAGTGAGGGAAGGAGGTTCAGTTGCTCAGTCGTGTCCGACTCTCTGCGACCCCGTGGACTGCAGCCCGCCAGGCTCCTCTGTCCATGGGATTCTCCCAGCAAGAGTACTGGGGTGGGGTGCCATGTCCTCCTCCAGGGGATGCTCCCCACTCAGGGGTCAAACCCACATCTCCTGCATTGGCAGGCGGGTTCTTTACCACTGAGCCTCCAGGGACGCCCGATACTTAGGGAAACATGACTCACTGAGACTACCCATAGTGGTAGTTTGGCGCTACTGTGCAGCCATGTGCACATGCCACCTTACGACAAGCGGTCTTGGTAAGGACGGGACGAGTATGGTAAAGAATCGGCCTGCAATTCGGAGACCTGGGTTCGACTGCTGGGTCGCGAAGATCCCCTGGAGGAGGGCATGGCAACCCACTCCGGGATTCTTGCCTGGAGAATCCGGTGGACAGAGGAGCCTGGCGGGCTACAGTCCATGGGGGTCGCAGAGAGTCGGACAGGACTGAAGTGACTTAGCACTCAGCACAACAGCAGGAAGAGTTCAGGAAAGGCCAGAAGAAGTGGTGACATGTCCTTCCACCTCCCAGCATCCTTCTCACTCTTTATTTTTTGTTTCTCCCTTAAGGAATTCAAACTAGAAGCCAACACTGGCTGGAGTTGGCCTCTTATAAAACATGCCCGGTTTCATAGACTTGGGCTTTGGTTTTTATTTACCTGCGTTCCTACCTAGCAAGATTTACGTGGCTGCAGAAGCAAACTCTAAAAAGAATGTCGGCCGTCCAAGTTCTTTGTGCTCCGTTTCGTTATAATTCTGAGCAAGGGTTTCTGGAGGTGGGGTCGGCGGGGGGAGGTTCAAGCTGACTCAATATTCTCGCTAACCTGAAACAGATCTTATTTATACCCGCGCTTTAAGAAAATGTCCCCACGCGTGCGGTTTCCTGTAAGGACCCACTGACAACGTAATAACGAAACGAAATGAACTGCAGGGCTGTAATCACCGGCTGGAATGCGGATTTTTATTTGGGCCCAATTAAGAGTCTGAGAGGTTTCAGGGGCCCTGATGTGCGTTTCTGGAAGGCTCGAACAGAAATCTCAATTTACTGAAGGAAAAGAGAGAGAGCGGAAAGCCAGGGACATCCTTCGTGCCTGGCTGGGGGTGCTGGAATGTTCCCAGACATTTTGGACTCCCCTTGTCTCTCCCGGATAAGCAGTTTGCAGAGCTGTTGGTGAAGGTATTCACGCATCCTGGTGTCTCTTCCAGGATTTGCCCAAAGGGTTGAGGGTAAAATTTAAGCAACTCTTGGGCTTCTCAGGTGGCTCAGATGGGAAAGTATCTGCCTGCAAAGAGGGAGACCAGGGTTCAATTTCTGGGTTGAGAAGGTCCCCTGGAGGAGGGCGTGGCAACCCACTCCAGGATTCTTGCCTGGAGAAGCCAATGGGCAGAGGGGCCTGGGGGGAGGTGGTCCGTGGGGTCGCAGAGAGTCGGACACAACTGAGGGTACACACACACTCCAGCCCTGTCACCAGGAAGTAACGCAGTCTGAGAGTCACACTTTTTCCATCCCTCTTGTTGTTGTTCAGTCACTCAGTCGTGTCCGACACTTTACGATCCCATGGACCCCAGCACGCCAGGCTTCCTTGTCCATCACCAACTCCCGGAGCTTGCCCAGATTCATGCCCATTGAGTCGGTGATGCCATCCAACCGTCTCCTCCTCTGCCATCCCCTTTTCCTCCTGCCTTCAATCTTTCCCAGCATCAGGGTCTTTTCTAATGAGTCAGCTCTTCACATCAGGTGGTCAAAGGATTGGAGCTTCAGCATCAGACCTTCCAATGAACACCCAGGACTGATCTCCTTCAGGATGGACTGGTTGGATCTCCTTGCAGTTCAAGAGACTCTCAAGACTCTTCTCCAGCACCACAGTTCAAAAGCATCAGTTCTTTGGCGCTCAGCTTTCTTTATAGTCCAACTCTCACATCCATACATGACCACTGGAAAAACCATAGCTTTGACTAGATGGACCTTTGTTGGCAAGTGGTGTCTCTCATATCTATCCATATATAGATATATACACACCTTACATACTATATATCCTATACTACACTGGAAGTATAGTATATATGAAGTATACATAGTAGAATAGAAGGGGAAAAAGCATATACTACACTATATATAAATATATATACACACTATTCTTTTATGTATACTATATATAATATATTTCTTTCTACATGATATAGAGAAATAAATATCTACTATCTACTTACATCTAAGGTATTGATTTCTACATAAGGTAATTCCATGCAGGAGCTATTTATGGTGATCATCTATATCTGCCTGTCTACCTGAGTACCTTCTCTAGCTATCCATCTGTTGGTGGGCACTCGAGAGGCTTCCAGGGTGCCCTGGTGACCCAGTGGTAAAGAATCTCCCCGTGGGCAGAGGGGCCTGGCAGACCTCAGTCCCTGGGGTGGCAGAGAGTCGGACACGCCTGAGCACGTACGCACACATAAGATGGTATCATGCCTCGGCGACCGTTAAATAATGCGGCAGTGAACATCAGGGCACAGGTATCTTTTTGAATGACCTTTTTCTCCTTTTTTTTCTGATAGATACGCAGAAGAGAAGCCGTCGAATGGCGCACTAGTTGCTATTTTAGGGCAGGGCTGCTTCGAATATTTCCGTATGTGGTTCCCGTTGGGCAGGTCAAGGCCTCAGCGAGACAACCTTTTTGAAACAGGAAGGAGCTTGGCAAACTTTTTTTTTTAAAAAAAAACAAACAAACAGAATTTTGGTGCTTAGTGAGGAGGTGGCGCGAATGGGCTCCCCCACGTTGAGGGTACCACCGTCTTGGAAAACCGGTGGGTTCTCCTCTCCTGGGGTGGAAGACATAGCGTCGCCTCCCAGGAGCTGGGCCCTGCCGTCCGGGCGCCTGCCCCATCAGTGATCCGAGCGGAGCTGTTCCCGGCTCTCTAGGTGGTTTCAGGGGCCGAGTTAAGTCATTTGCTCCCTCCACCCTCCAACTCCCTGCCTTTCCCGCCAAGGGGAGCGTGGATTAATCCACAAGGCTTTTCTCCAAGAGTTTTAAATTCTTTATGGAGGGCTTGTAAACGTTTTTATGTAATTGCCCCTAAACCAGGAGGACGCTATAAACGTGGGCAGGGGGGAGGTTTCACGGCCTGGAAAGGGCACAGGAAGCGAAGACACACTGGAGGGTCTCTCGGGTCCAGCCCCCTGACCGCAGAGGGGTCAAGACACCAGGCGGTCCGGTTTTACGAAGCAGCTGGTCTGATCGGGAGAAGGCTTGAGTGTTTGGAGACTCCCTTTCCTGTCAAAGGGACGTCTTTCTTCTCTGTATTTATTTTTAATTTTTATTTTATATCAGAGCAGATTTACAACGTTGTGTTCCTTTCGGCTGTGCAGCAGAGTGATTTGGTTATTCATACACATATTTTTTTTTCGCTTTTTCATACATATATATATAGATTTTTACAGATTTTTTTTTTCCATTACAGGCCATTAGAAGACACGTTGGACAGAGGCTCCCTGTGCTGGACAGAAGGTCCTTGTTGCTTGTCTAGCTTACCTGATAGCAGCTGATACCCGTTAATCCCAGTCTCCTTTATGCGTCCCTCTTTGGCAAACCTAAGCTTGTTTTCTATCCTCGTGAGTCTATTTCTGTTTTGTAAATAAGTTCATTTGTACCATTTCAAATTGTTTTACTTTTTCATTTTATTTATTTATTTTTTATTTGGCTGTGCTGCACGGCGTGAAGGATCTTCGTCCCCCAGCCAGCCATCGAGCCCATGCCCCCTCCCACAGTAACGCAGACTCCTAACCGCTGGGCCACGGCCGAATTCCCCGGTATCATTTTACTCGATATCCCACACGTAAGTGATTGGATACGGGGTTTGTCTTTGTCTGGCTTATTTCACGTAGAGCGGCCATCTCCAGGCCCATTCACGTTGCCCAAAATGGCAAGATTCCGTTCTTTTCTACGGCTGGGTAACGTTCCACGGCAGATAAGGACACCCTCGTCCTCTCTACCCATCCCTCTGTTGACGGACTCTTAGCTTGTTCCATGTCCTGGCTCTTGGAAACAGGGCTGCAGCGAGCAGGGGGTGCGTGTATCTTTTCAAATTATGCTTTTCTCCCGGTATATGTGCCCAGGAGTGGGATGGCTAGGCCTGATGGCAGCGTGATCTTTTGGCTTTTCAAGGAAACTCTGTACTGTCCTCCATCGTGGCTGTACCAACTTGTACTTCCACCAAGAGTGCAGAAGGCGTCCCAGAGGGATTTTTTTTTCTCTTGAGCAACCCACTCTCTTGGTGAACTGGGAGAGGGGTACACGCTGTTGTCTGCAAGGAAGTCCGACAGAATAACACCGCACCCAACAGCCATCTCCTGTACCTCGTCGTTGCTCTTTAAACTTGCTGATTTCTCTCTTTCTAGCTTTCTTGTGATACCGCTGACATATAATATCGTATTGACTGCAGCACGCCAGGCCTCCCTGTCCATCACCAGCTCCCGGAGTCGACTCAAACTCATGTCCACAGAGTCGGTGATGCCATCCAACCATCCCATCCTGCTTCGCCCTCTGCTCCTCACACCCTCTTGATCCTGGTTTAAGCAGTGATTTCTTCCGTGGATTCCGCAAGACGCAATCACTCTTTCTCTTTTGACGTGATAGAGGTGACATCATCAAGAATATAATGTTTTGGCCTTTTGGAAGTCACATTTCAGGCAACGAAAAGGCCAGACGCGGTCTTAACCTGTTTGCAAGACGCAGGACGGATAACAGCTTCACACTCGGGATGACAACCCTAACGCAAATAACTCAATTCTGAAAAAGAAAACGAAGCGGCGGCTGATGGAAGGAGATGCTTCATCAAAGAAGATATATGGATGGTGAATGAGTATGTAAAAAAAAGACGGCCAGCATCGTTAGTCACCAGGAAAGCAGAAATGAAAACCAGCATGGGGTGCCCCAGCACGCGAGGAAATATCTGAGCATGACTTAACTACGTAGTCCAGCTACTGTTGTTTTTTTGTCGCTCGGTCGCATCTGAGTCTTTGAGGTCCGCTGGACGGTAGCCCGCCAGGCTCCTCTGTCTGTGGGATGCTCCAGGCAAGAACACTGGAGTGGGTTGCCCTGCCCTCCTCCACGGGGTCTTCCTGACCCAGAGATGGAACCCAGGTCTCCCACTACAGGCAGCATCTTTACCATCTGAGTCACCTGGAAGCCCCTTTATGTATCAGGACGAACTTTTCTCATGGTGCCATTTATCTGTGAACCGAGAGCTCGTGAACTTAGCAAACACTTTCCTTACATGAGTTCAGGTGCTCAGTTGAATTCTCTAGGTGTGTGTATATATATATATGCCTGGATGGAAATATATACGCCGCTGCTCAGTCCCTTCAGTCGTGTCCGACTCTGTGCGGCCCCATCGACGGCAGCCCACCAGGCTCCCCCGTCCCCGGGATTCTCCAGGCAAGAACACTGGAGTGGGGTGCCATTGCCTTCGCCAGTGCATGAGAGTGAAAAGGGAAGTCGCTCGGTCGTGTCCAACTCTGAGCGACCCCATGGACGGCAGCTCACCAGGCTCCTCCGTCCATGGGAGTTTCCAGGCAAAAGGACTGGAGTGAGCTGCCATTGCCTTCTCTCTCTCTCTCTCTCTCTCTCTCTATATATATATATATATATATATATATATATGTATATATGTATATAATTTGAAAATTTTATTTTCAAATCAATGACCCACTATTTTTTTTTTTATGGTCTGTGATGTTTCTTTTCTATGGTCTATTTTGTTGTCCTTAGACTACGCTGAGGCTCCAATACTTTGGCCACCTGGTTTGAAGAGCTGACTCATAGGAGAAGACCCGGAACCTGGGAAAGCTTGAAGGAGGGAGGAGACGGGGACCACAGAGGATGAGATGGCTGGATGGCATCACCGACTCGATGGACACGCGTTTGAGTAAGCTCCGGGAGTTGGTGATGGACAGGGAGGCCTGGCGTGCTGCGGTCCATGGGGTCTCGAAGAGTCAGCCACAACTGGGCGACTGAACAGGAGCCCATCGAGCCTGATTTCAGGCTCACGCCGGGGAATGGGGCGGTTAAGACTGCGGTGCTGGTGAGGGACACTGGCTCGCTGCCCTGCTCTGCCTCCCGCCCTCTTTGCAGGGCAGTGGCACTTTGTGCTGAGAGCAGGGCAACGGGGAATGGGGAATAAGCGATTCCTGTTTTCTTGTAATCCCCACTCTAAGCAGATTTAATGGCCCTGTTATTGCCGAGCAAAATTAAGTCCTTATGAAACAACTTACAGAGTGCCTTTGTGGGTCCCGTTTTTTTCAATAATAAAAAAAAAAGAGAGAGAGGATTTGGGTCATGGCGGGCATCTGCTCCTTATTAGCACGTTGCCTGCATAGGGCTGCCTAGCTGAGCGAGCGGTTCTGTTTTCATTAAACGCCTAGTGGAGTGGGGCTGTAATATTTTTTCTTTCTTTTTTTTTTTTTTTAATGTTCAAGCGAAACGGAGAAGTTGAATCGCAGATGACCTCGTAGAGGAGATGGGAGACCGTGACCCCAAGTTCTCCTCCAAATCGAGCCCGTCGTGACTGTGCTGTTATCCCGGCAGATTGGGAGGTAGAGACGCGTCCGTAACTGTTTATCTGCGGAGGTGGGACACGTGGGGACCTCCAGGGAACTGAAACGGCGCCAAGCGAGTGACGGTGGAAGCGTCAGTGGCTCAGCCGTGTCCGACTCTTTGCAACCTCATGAACTGCAGCCCACCAGACTCCTCTGTCCATGGGATTCTCCAGGCAAGAACACTGGAGTGGGTTGCCTTGCCCTCCTCCAGGGGATCTTCCTCACCCAGGGATCGAACCCAGGTCTCCCGCATTGCAGGCAGTTTCTTGACCATCTGAGCCCCCGGGGCAGCCCCTTAAAAGACAAAAGCAGATCTGGACATAGCCAGCACCATGAACAGCCATATCGTGACCTTCTGCCATGGATGTGAGTCCACCCATTAGCAAAATGCGGATACCCGGACATAGCTGTGAGCTGCTTTAAAAGATTCTTGATTCTGTATATTCTGTGTCTGGAAGTGTAATGCTTTTTTAAAAAAATACTTTTTTGTTTTCTATTGGAGTCTAGCCAGTTAGAAATGTGGTGATGGTCTCAGGTAGACAGCAAAAGGACTCAGCCATGCATAC
>ML664232.1:1683769-1757626 GCA_007570785.1 Antilocapra americana | reverse complement strand
CAGACTCCCTGACCATCCCTTCCCCCATCCTTCCCCCTGGTGACCATCAGGTTATTCCAGAGGATTGAGCAGAGTTCCCTGTGCTGTCCAGCAGGTCCTTGCTGGTTCTCCATGTTATCCGTGGCTATTCCATCCTTCCCCGCCCCCGGCAACCCTCTGAGAACCAAATTCCACTGTGTTGCTGCTTCACGACCCACTTGTCTGCAGCGGGGCAGTGCCTCCTGGTTCTCTCATTCTAGTACTGCAAACTTCCCACAAAAATAGGTTTTCTGCCTTCACACCTTGCCAACTGCCTCCAAAACTGTGTTGATGGCAACTTTGTCCAAAGGCATTTAATGGTGTTGCCTCATTAGTGATGGCTCAGTGGTAAAGATTCCTTCTGCCACTGCTGGGGATCTGGGTTTGCTCTCTGGGTCGGGAAGATCCCCTGGAGGAGGGCATGGCAACCCAGTCCAGAATTCCTGCCTGGAGCATCCCATGGACAGAGGAGCCTGGTGGGCTGCAGTCCAAGGGGTTGCCAAGAGTCGGACACGACTGAGCGACTGAGGGAAGAAGCAAGCCTCATCAGTGAGTTTAGAGTCCAAAGGTTTTGCAAATAATCGGGTCAAGCAGAGAGAGTACTTTTGAGGGATGTGTAGAGCGTGGAGCCCCCAGTCCCTGAGGGGGTCAGGCCATGGGTCTGAGACCCGGGCTGTGTGACCTTTTGTCCACATGCCCCCTGACAGAGCCACAGACGAGTTTCATTTTCTGCTTTACTGTGTGAGCTCCCCGGTGCCATCAGTCTGAGAAGTGGTTCCAGGAAACCATGGGCAGCCGTAGGGAACAGAGACTTGGATGGGGAAAAGGACAGTGAAAGACGTGTTTTCCAGCAAGTCTCCACTGTGGGCAAGGGTGCCCAGGCCTGTGGAATCCTCCGAGAGGGCTTGGGAGCCTGGGGCAGGATGCTGGGGCCAAGAGGCTGGCTGCTTTCCACGCTTGCGTGAGGGCCTTTAGTCCCAAGGTGATGCACCCTCTGGTGCCTGCAGGACAGCGTCTTCTGTCCATTTTATCAAACACACGAGTGCCCCACAGGAGGTGCCTGGCATACCTTCAGCTCTGCGTGTACAAACGTGAGGCTGACTGCTGAAGAGTGGACGCTTTTGAACTGTGGTGTTGGAGAAGACTCTTGAGAGTCCCTTGGACTGCAAGGAGATCCAACCCGTCCATCCTAAAGGAGATCGATCCTGAATATTCATTGGGAGGACTGATGCTGAAGCTGAAGCACCAATGCTTTGGCCACCTGATGTGAAGAAGTAACTCATTGGAAAAGACCCTGATGCTGGGAAAGATTGAGGGCGGGAGGAGAAGGGGCCGTCAGAGGAGGAGATGGTTGGATGGCATCACCACCTCGATGGACATGAGTTTAAGCAAGCTCTGGAAGATGGTGATGGACAGGGAAGCCCGGCGTGCTGCAGTCCATGGGGTCACAAAGAGTTGGACACGACTGAGTGACTGAACAACAGCTCTGCAAGAACCGACTCTGTTGGTTCAGGGAGGGCTGGTACAGTTAGCATACAATGGTAAAGATCTGTGTGGCCCTCTAACACAGGAACCCTTTGGCCAGATCCCTCTAGCCATCTCACTTCCTTTTGCCCCGCTGCCCTACTAGCCCCCGCCTCCCGCCAGAGCTTGCCGTGTTGGCTTCTTTAAGTGTTCCATCCATCCCAGCCCCAAACTGCCCCTTCACCCATTCCTCCAGCCCTTGCAGTCTGCCTTTTGGTGCTGGGCTTAATCTTCACACCCCTCTCCTGGAGCCCCACTTGTAACCTGGTAGTCAGCCCCCGTCTGCTGTACCACGGACGTGGAACACAGCAGCATGGTCAACCAACGAGATGAGTCTTTCTCTGTCTGACTTATTCACTCAATATGATCATCTCTAGGTCCATCCACGTTGCTACAAATGGTACCTTCATTCTTTTTGATGGCTGCATAATATTCCAGTGTGTGTCTGTGTATCATGCCCTCTTTGTTCGTTCTTTTTTTTTTAAATTAAGGAAATACGTTTTCAATCAGTCTTCTTTGATGGACATTTAGCTAGCTTCTCTGTCTTGACTATTGTGAAGAATGCTGCTATGAACATTTTATGCATGCATGCTGAGTTGCTGCGGTAGGGTCTGACTCTTCATGACCCCATGCACTACTGCAGACTGCCAGGCTCTTCTGTCCATGGGATTCTCCAGGCAAGAAAACCGGAGTGAGTTGCCCTTCCCTCCCCCAGAGGATCTTCCCGACCCAGGGATTGAACCCAGGTCTCCTGCATCACAGGGAGATTCTTTACCATCTGAGCCACCAGGGAAGCCCCTCTTTAAATGTCAGGGGTCAGACCCCCATCTCCTACGTCTCCTGCACTGGCAGGTGGGTTCTTTACCACTCGCACCACCTGGGAACGCCATGAACATGGAATCCATGGGGTCGCAGCGTCGGACTCGACTGAGCACGAGCGCGAACGCCTTCTAACTCGTGGATGGGATCTGGGTAAGCTTTTGAGAGGTGCCGCCGCCATGCCCGGGGTAGGAACAGAGGTGATCAATAGCACCCCATGATTTATTTCGTGCCCCCGGATGGCAGGCATCGACGGATGTAATGTGCCTCTCATTTTGCTCGTTTCCTAGCAGCAGAACCCCAAGCCTTCACCCTCAGTCTCCTTGGATGCAGAGCGACTCCTCATCCCGGCATTAACTTTGGCAGGGCTCCATCCCTCTTCTCAGGCAGTAATCGTGTCTTCAGGACAATTATTCCCCTCGATGGGAATCTCATCCAGCCGAGAGTCTCCTCCCCTAAGTACCTGTCCTCGCCCGTGATGAAAATGTTTCTCCTCGGTGGCACAGATATGGAAACTCGATTTGTAGTAAATCATACGTCCAGGAGTTGGCGTGCTTGCTAAGTGGATGCAGGCGTTTTAAAATGCACGCAGGGTTTGAGAGACCCGACTTGCCAGGGGCGCTTTCCTCCCTCCCCCCCCTTAGACTGCCGAAGCGCTGAATAAATAAAGCGCATTTCCACGAGTGACGGAGCATCTGTGTCGTCCTCTGAGTGGGGGGGGAGGGAGCACCCTTCTGAGGGGCCCCCGTTGGTATGTAGATACGGGTCTGTCGCGAGCACGCTCGTCCTGACAAACATTTACCCTGACACCTATTATATTTACCAACGCAGAGATCTCCTTTTTCATTATAATAGAAATTTGTAGGCAACCGACGGGCTCGCTGTTGAATATTAACGGCCCAGAGCTGATGTGTATGCAGGGTGACAATTTGAGGAGCGACTGGCTTGCGTTCCTTACTTTCCCCCTGAGCTCACAGGACACGGAGGCATCAGAGGAGAGCGGTCCTGCTCCCTTTCATGTGTTCAGGTCCGTGAGTGAGGCCACTGGGTGTCTATAGGAGGTGGGTGTGCTTCACTTTTGAAAAGTGGACTCCCCGCTCCCAACCACTTCTTATTTAACTTAAAAGATTTTCAAATTGAGAATATTGTGCTGGCCGAAACATTCCGTGTTTCCATGATGTTTTGCAGAGAAAACCCAAACTAACTCTTTGGCCAACCCAATAGAAACAGTTTAAAACGTGAGGGAGGCCTTCCTCAGTTGTCCGGTGGTTAGGACGCCACGCTCGTGCTGCAGGGAATGTGGGTTCAACCCTTGGTCAGAGGGTGCTAAGATCCTACATACCCATGCAGGATAATAATAAATAAATATGATTTTTTTATAAATAATAAAAAAATAAATAAAAAAGAACAAACAGAAAAACAGAAGGTCTTATAATGAAGAGCTACACAGTTCTGTCTCATAACATAATATTAATATCTATAATAATGTCCTAGGCATAGCTCTCTAATGTGCCTCTTATTCTATGGTTGGACCTTAGAACAATATGGCTGTCTCTGTGGGGCTCCACTTATACACAAATAATTCTCAAGACTGACTATTACAGGCCACGCTTTCCAAGACTGGTTGAATTCTGAGAAGCGGAGGCAGAGGTCTGCCTCCCATAGATGTGACACCCATAAATATGGGTGGGTTAACCTGTTTTGTCCCAAGCTAGACTGTATCATATTACTCATACATATATAAAATTGCCTATGGGTTCCGTTTCTCTGGAGAACCCTAACGCATTCGAATGGAAACAACCCCAAGTATCCATGAATTTGGATAAGTGGGTACATGGATAAGTGGGTATGTGGATGGATGGACGGATGGGTAAGTGGGTAGGTGGATGGATGGAGGGATGGAAGGATGAATGGGTAAGTGGGTAGATAGATGGATGGAGGGAAGGATGGATGGGTGGGTGGATGGATAAATGTGTATGTGGATGGATGGATGGATGGGTAAGTGGGAAGGTGGATGGATGGAGGGATGGAGGGATGGATGGGTAAGTGGGTATGTGGATGGATGGATGATGGATGCATGCATGACAAAGGATGGGTGGGTGGGTGAGTGGATGGATGATGTATAAACAGCATGTGATCCAGCCATGCAGTGGAATAGTATGCAGCCGTGAAAAGGAGTGGAGCCCTGACACAGGCTACGACATGGATGGACCCTGAACCCACGATGCTCAGAGAGAGAAGCAGACACAGAAGAACAGGCAGTGTGTGATGGCATTGGTAGGCGACGTCCAGAACAGGCAAGTCCACAGAGACAGGAAGTGGGTTCGTGGTGCCGGGGAAGGGGCTGGGGGAGTGACAACTCGTGGGGATGGCCTCTCCTGTGGGGGATGAGGAACTTGGAGGTTCTGGCTGTGGCTACCGTACATCATGAATCTGCTAAGTCTCCAGCGAACTCTGCCCTCTACAAGCTCGAATTCTGTGCTGTGTGAAATTTTGCTGGAATAAAAATTAAAAATAGTAAGCAACGGTGTGAATGCAAAGACCAGGATTTATGAAATCTAAAGCTTAAACCCTGCCTGGGGCTTCCGTGGTGGCTCATATGGTAAAGAATCCTCCTGCAATGCGGGAGACCCACGTTCAGTTCCTGGGTGGGGAAGAGCCCCCTGGAGGAGGGCATGGCAACCCTCTCCAGTATTCTTGCCTGGAGAACCCCTATGGACAGAGGAGCCTGGCGGGGTACAGTCCATGGGGTTGCAAAAAGCTGGACGCGGCTGAGTGACTAAGTCTCTTTTTTTCTCTGTTTCTTTCTTTCTCCTCTCTTGGCCAAGCTGAGCATCCTTTCTGCCTGTAACAGAGGTGTCCCTCTCATTGCTACCTCCTAGGCAAAGTCTGGGTGGGTGGGGTGATGGAGCAGCTGGTCCTCACCTGGCAACTTGGCTCAGATGAAATACCTCGAACACAGACCCCTCTGCCCTTCTACGTCCGTGTCACTGGGCATCATCACCTCTTCGTTTTCGGGTACGTGACCGAAAGTCACTGAAGCTGCATGGAACTGGGGAGTCCGCAGACGGCCTGACAGGCTGGGTGAGCCCTTCTCACAGAGGCTGTGGGATTTTCCCCGGGGTGTCTAGATGGAAGGGGAGGTTTCCTAATGGGAAGCTCCTTCCTCCCTGGATCTTTGCTCAGAGGAGGGGCGTTTCAGTTTCTGTAGGAAAGAAAGGAATGCTTTCAAAACGTTTGCTCTCTCGGTTTTTTTTTTTTTTTTTTTTTCAAAGAAAGAGTCAGAGAAGAGAGCTTCTCGAGGAGAAGATCGGCAGCAGGCTTTGATAAGACCTCCTCCGCAGTTGGTTTCGTGGAAGCCGGGTGTCGACTCACCAGGCTTTTTGGAGAGCAGAGATCAAAAGCAGGTGGCGGGGAGGGGCGGCGGAGGTGGTGAAGGTCTCAGCTGCGGGGATGGAGAGTCCCAGGGAAAAATGCGAAGCGTCAACTCCTACCTTCCTGTGATGACAAGCTGAGGGGTGCCTTTGAAAGGAGGGCTCCACGGCTGTGAGTGTGCACGAAATTTACGGCAGGGACGGGGGGATCAGACAAGTCGGTGGAAGCAGCAGGCCTTCATCTCAGAGGATGGCAGCTGGATGCTACAGAGTTGGTGGATGGGAGCCTTCTTCAACCAGTGCTGAGTTCTGGGCTCTTCTGTCTGCTTCCAGTCAGAAGGCAACCTCAGAAGGAGGCAGTGATTTGCTGTCATCCAAACAGGCTTCCCAGGTGGCAATGGTGATGAACAACCGCCCTGCCAATGCAGGAGACCCGGGTTCCTTCCCTGGGTGGGGAAAACGCCCTGGAGGAGGGCATGGCAACCTGCTCCCGTTATTCTTGCCTGGAGAATCCCAAGGACAGAGGAGCCTGGCGGGCTACAGTCCACAGGGCTGCAGAGACTCAGATACTACTGAGCGCGCACGCAGGCTCAAAGTTGGAGCTCCCAGGTTAAACCCTAGGTGACTTCATTCATCACGCAGATGAACACCAAATGCATTAGAATGGGCACCACCAACAAACAGAAAATAACAAGCGTTGTGGAGAACGTGGAGAAACCGGGACCCTTCCACCCTGCTGCTGGGAAGGCAAGATGAATATCGAAGCCCGTTGAGGAAAATATTACAGAGGTTCCTCCAAAAAAAAAAAACTCAATGTCCACCTAGTGTAGGATCCAGGAATGCCAGTTCTGGGCACAGATCCAGAAGAATTGAAGGCAGGGTCCTGAAAAGACTATGTGGGCGTCCGTGTTCATGGAAGCGTTATTCTGAAGACCCAAAGGGCTGAAGCAACCTAAGTGCCTGCGAGTTGGTGATGGATACCCAGGGTATGGAATGGTGCGCCAAGTCGCTTCAGTCATGCCCTGTTCTCTGCAACCCCATGGAGTGTAGCCCTCCAGGCTCCTCTGTCCATGGGATTCTCCAGGCAAGAATACAGGAGTGGGTTGCCATTTCCTCCTCCAGGGGATCTTCCTGACCCAGGGATCGAACCTACATCTCTATAGTTCTCCTGCATCAGCAGGTGAGTTCTTAACCACCAGCACCACCTGGGAAGCCCGGGGTGGAATATTATTCGGCCATGAAAAAGGAAGGAAGTTGAGACACAGGCTGTACTCTGTGCAAACCTTGGAGACATGACGCTGAATGAAATCAGAAAGTCACACAAAAATAAACACTCATGATTCCACTCATGGTGGGGGGGGGCGGTCCCTAAGGGAGTCTAGTTCACAGAGAAAGTGGAAAGATGGGATGGGAAGTCAATGTTTCACAGAGTTTCCTTTTTCGGAGATGAACGCATGCTGGAGGTGGATGGTGTTGAGGGTTGTACGACGCTGTGGACGTGTTTCCCTCCACGGAGCTGTGCGCTTAAAAAGGGTTAAGATGGTAAATTTTATGAGGTGCTTTTTTTTTAACTTTTTTTGCCACAGGGTTTTTTAAAGGTCAAATGCAAGTTAAAGAGGCGTTGGGAGATAGTCAGCTCCAGCCAGGCTTCTTTTTTTTTTTTAAGAGAGGCTCTGTGATTTTATGAGAGACCCACATCCTCCCCTTACACAACTCTCCCAGAGATGTCTTTCCGTTACAGAGACGCGTCCTTGGCTTCGACGTTTTTGTTTTTTTGGGGTTTTTTTACTGTTCGTTTATATGGTATTCAGAAGTGCTTCTCCAACTCAGGGTTCTTTCCAGTTGAATTTGAATTTTGCCTCAAGGCGTCATGGGAGACCCAAGGTTGTTCCAAGGGCATCAGGGATATGCAAGCATCGCGGCGACCACGTGGGTACCATGGGGAAGGGAAGCGGGCAGGTGTCGCCAAGCCCTCCAGACAACACGGAACTCGGAGGAACTCAGAGGTGGCGATGGGCTTCCTGTGGAGAAAGCCCCTGAAAAGCTCTTTTCAGTCAAAGAGGGTTGGTGGACCCATGTTCTGCTCCAGGGGAGCAGTAGGGCTTTTAGGATGAACCCAAGAGGAGGACCCTAGAGGCAGAATTGGCAACGCACTCCCTTATTCTTGCCTGCAGAATCTCATGAGCATCGAAGCCTGGTGGGCTACAGTGGAGCCTGGTGGAGTCCAGGGGGCCGCAAAGAGTCAGACGCCACTCAGCATGCATGCACAGCAAGAAAAGCACCTCTGTGACTGGGAAATACAAGCTGGAATCTGTAAGGTTATGACCCGTCGTTTTGGGATCCATACGGCTAGGACCCATAGAGTGGGAGGTCTACACAGCCAGGATTCACAAGACTGGAAAGGCTGCGTCCATAGGAACGGAATTCTGATCTGGGAACCCCAGAGTGTTTAGATACAACGAGAGCTGGAATCCATCGGTTTGGGACAGATAGAGGTGGGAGCTCTCGGATTGGGGTCCATAGGGTTGAGATGCAAAGAGCTGGATCCGTAAAGCTGAGATCCGTAACACTGGGATCTCTGAGGCTGGAATCCTTAGGGTGGCGACCCGTACCACTGGGGCCAACAGCGTGAAAGTAAAAAAGTTAGTCCGTCGTGTCTGACTCTGCAAACCCCATGGGCTCCTCTGTGCGTGGGAATCTCCAGGCAAGAATATAGAACTGGGTTGCCATTCCCTTGGCCAGGGGATCTTCTCGATCCAGGGATCAAACGTGGGGCTCCCGCGTTGAGGGTAGACTCTTTACCATCTGTCATTCAGTCTCTCAGTCGTGTCTGACTCTTTTCGACCCCGTGAACCGCAGCACGCCAGGCCTCCCTGTCCTTCACCATCTCCTGAAGCTTGCTCAAACTCACGTCCATCGAGTCGGTGATGCCATCCAACCACCTCCTCCTCTGTTGTCCCCTTCTCCTCCTGCCCTCAGCCTTTCCCAGCATCAGGGTCTTTTCCAAGCAGTAGGCTTTGTGCATCAGGTTTTACGGTCTGGGCCGCTTCAAACTGTGGAAGACAGAGGCGAAGCGTGGGGCTCATAGGACAGCTGGGTGTTCCCAAGAGCCTGCTGTTTGCTGATGAGCCCAGTGACTTCAGGCTTGCCCTGACCAGGACGATTAAACTTTGTCATCGGGAAGCAGGGGCCCGTTGCTGCAGGAACACTCCCTCTCAAAGCTTCCAGATGAGTGCTTTGGTTGGCAGGTCTCGATTTTCCCCATCGCCGAGTCCCCTCTCCTCCTTCAGGTTTCTGCGAAAGCAGAGGACTTAACGTGGCAATTATACAGACCAGCAGACGATGAGCCGTCCCTGGAGGGGTGGGGTGGGGAGGTGGACGGGTGGTTTGAAGGGGGACTGGGTGGGGGGAGCTGCCTCATCTGTCAGGGGCTTGATGAAGACAGCTTCTCCCCTGCCAGGCTGGGTTAACGAGGCTGAGAGCGTGGCATGACAACGGCATGCTCCCAGACAGGAGGCCGGAGATGCTCCTGTCTGTGAAATGTCAAGACAAAATAAATTGACCTCTGCGTTGAAATGTTTCCAGTTGGTGATCAGCCTGCATTTTTCAACCAACCGGAGAAATTTTTTTGTTTGTTTGTTTTTTCCTCAAGATGTTCCGGCCACAGAGGGTAAGGGATTGCCGTTGAAATCCACGCGCCTGGCTCCTCATTACTGAGGTGGCTGTCACGTCCCACGCAAATGATCGAGGGGTCTCTGCTGAGGGGTGGGGTGGGGAAAAGGGGCCACCACACCATCAGCAGTAGGGACCGACTCCCCCCCCGTTGTAAACGCAGACTCTGGGTCTGCTCGGGGCATTGGGGAGGTCTGAAACGAAAGTGTTAGTCGCTCCGTCGTGTCCCACTGGGTAACCCCGTGGGCTGTAGCCCGCCAGGCTCCTCGGTCCATGGGATCCTCCGGGCAAGAATACTGGAGTGGGCTGCCGTTCCCTGCTCCAGCGGATCTTCCCAACCCAGGGACCAAACCCAGGTCTGCCGCGCTGCAGGAAGGGTCATTCCCGTCCCAGCCAGCAGGGAAGCCCACCCTTTCCTGAAGAATGCTCAGGGAGCCGGGCGGAGGAGATGGCTCGTGTGCAGGGTGGGGCGTGTTGATGGCGGGGAGTGGGGATGGGGAGAAGAGCCACCTTCTTAAGAAGGTTTCCTGGCATCAGTTGGTCACCCCCTCGGAGGCTCGGGGTGCACACGGCTGGCGAGCAGACCCGATGTGAGTAAATGCCAGCTTGTCAGCCTCATCGGGCACCCGGCAACCCGGGAGTCAGGAAGGCATGGTTTTTTTTTTTTTTTGAATGCTACCCCAGAGTCAATTAAAATACAGTAAGTCTGACATCTGCAGAATACAGGATGATCAAAGGAGAGAATGCCCATACAGATACTGACATAAAAAAAAAAAAAAAACACCGTGTTTGGCGGCAGACTGACACCGTGTAACAGGTCAGATAATTATGGGAAAATCTATGATATATCTGTTGCAATTGCTCCTCTTGTTTCCATTATCAGAGCCATCAAACACACCAGCGGGCTCACGGCTGCTTGCCCGATCCGAGCACCGCTGACACTCACCAGGCTGATACAGATGGCATCTTCAGAGCCGCTGAATTAATTTGACAGTAAATAGGTGACTTCAGTTACCGCTGTGTTTAAATAGACTTTTTTCTAATTGCAGCAGATAAGGGGTTTCTTTGGACTTCTGGGCAAAACTGGGAAAGCACGGGAGTGGGGGTAGTTTCTTATTCACACGGGGCCCTTTCTCCCAATCCCTGGTCCACACACACGCCTGGCCATCCATGCATCCTAATTCCAAGTGCACCCCAAGACAGGCTGCTGTGGTTTTATCGTTTGCATGGTAATGACTGCAGGCTCCGTTTTGTGTGTTTTTTTTCCTCCCGTCTCTTTCCCCCCAACCCCAAAACCCCAAGCTGAACACGTGCGGTAATTACGAGGGTTAAGGAGTTTGTCCCGTCTCTGGCCTTGATGTGTTGTTTAGACTAACGGAGGATGCGACAGATGAATCGACTCGCGTAGGGTACGGTCGGGAGAAAGCCATGGGTGTGTTTCGGAAGGCTGGGTATTCTCTGCCCCTCGCCCATCTTCATTGGCTTAATGGGTCTTCCCGTTATGCATCCCGGCTCTGACCCTCCTCCAACCCTCAGCAGCTCTCAAGGCAAACTGATCACAGCTTTTTACGTTAAATCCTAATAGAGTTCCTTTTATCTCCTCTAACCGTCATAACGATTGCAGTAATAAATGAGGCACATGGATGCCTGTTCATCACAACCGTTTGGGTTTGTCATCACAGCAGCGCATTACGACGCATGCTGACTAACTGTGGCATCATTACCGCGGGCTTCTGTCTGGTGGGGAGTTGGGGGGCGGGGGGAGGCGTCTGTTTAAGTGAGTCTCTGACGCATTCTGAAAAGCCTGCAAATACTTCCCGCACAGAAGCAGGTTCACATCAAAGGCAGAAGTATTTAGAAATAATGATTTTGTACCAGCCCAAGTCTCTTATTTTTTAATTTTTTTTTTTTTCGTCTACCTGCCTTTTCCCCAAATGCCTGTCAGCACAGGGCAATGTCTTGCCCACACAAATATGCATCACAAATGTCCTCTTTGCTGAAGGAGATAAGCATCGAATTCCATTTATATTACCAGCACCTCTATTCCATTTTAATGGCCTCCCATTATTCCGGCGGAGAAGCAAGGAGCCTGTCGCCAGCTCCCTTAATCAGGGCAGACGTTCCCGACTACCAGGTCCCGAGGCCTCCCGAACATCGAGTCCAGAACATACTTCAGTGGGCTGGACAGGCATCTTGGCTTTATTTGTCACTGTCTGCCGGGGCGGCCTGTCATGAGTGAGCTGCCTGTGAAGTCCACGGCCGGTTCTGATATAAATTGTAAGAGCACAGATGGTCCCAGAGTTTCAGAGATTTAGACAGGAGACCCTTTTTTTTTTTTTTCCTTTTTGAAAGGTAACTAGACCAAATTTTACTTTCCAAAGTCTGGAGGTGATGGCTCATGGACACTCACACCTTTTAAAACCTTGTGTGCTAAGCTTAGCTGCTCAGCCTTGTCCGACTCTGCGACCCAATGAACTATATAACGTTCCAGGCTCCTCTGTCCATAGGGATTCTCCAGGCAAGAATACTGGAGTGGGTTGCCATGCCAGCTTCTGTTTAAATGCATATCTGTGCAAAAAAAAAAAAAAAAAGCAGAAAGGCAAAATACAACTCAACGCTTGGGTATGATTTTAATCCAACTTTTTTCCTAGTGCAAGAGTTGTTGACTTCCTCAGCTCCTTGGAATTGCTGCGCTTTCCTTTGAAATCATATTTTTGAAATCTTTTTCTTCTTTGACTTTTTGGGCTTATAAGGACTTCAAAGAAATGACTTTCATGGACCTGTACATGGATATCGATAGCACGATCCTAACTCCCTTTGTTCTTTAAGAAAATTCCCCCTTAAAATGGACACGTTCCATGTTTGCACGAGGTACACAAGTTATTTCTGCAAAAGAGTAAATATTATAGAAATTCTAAACTCTACTGCAAGGCTCCGACAGCTTAACGCACAAAAGCCACCACCCTCGATAGGTGAAGGAGTGGGTGTTTCAGTAAAACTTGATTGGCAAGAACAAATACGGAGGTCAGATCCGGCTCTCGGGACAAAGTCTGCAGACTGAAATAACTCACTGGCTTGATCACAGTGATGGACCTTCCTGCCGATTTCAGGTGATATTTGCTTTGAACTCCATCCCAAATTTATCCCTCGCTGTTGTGGCTCAGTCCCTCAGTCCTGTCCGACTCTTTGCAAGGCCACAGACTGTAGCGCGCCAGGCTCCCCTGTCCTCACTGTATCCCAGGGTTCTGTCCAAGCACCGCAATGAAATGCAAACACAAGGCTTTCTTGCTGTCTTGATCGGGCCTTAACTATGAAGGTTTCACTCCCACATCTACCAGTATATGTGTGTCTGTCTAGGAAAAAATTATACACACCAGGAGCCGCTCCCTTTTCCCCTCGAAACCTCCTGCTTTCTGTAACTTCTCCGTCAGGACCTCCGTCTTTTTCCTCTCTGCCTCAGGACTTTCTGCTTGCTCTGAGATTTCCCTCTCTTGTCACTCAGCCGTGCCCGATTCTTTGCGACCCCATGGACCGCAGCACCCCAAGCTTCCCTGTCCATTACCAACTCCTGGAGCTTGCTCTGCGAATTCCTTCAGACACCACTTCTTTCCTGGGATTTTCCTCAGGCTGTCCTTGGTCTCACGTGTTCCGTCAGTCACACCTTACTCTCAAAATCCCAAGAGAGGAAAAAGTACATAGAGAGAGATAGGAGCAGAGAGAGAGAGAATTACAGAGAGAGGAAAAGACTTCACTCAGGATGGAACCGCTTAACCCCAAGAGCTGAGTCCACAGCGTGGAACAAGGGGAGCTGTGTGTGCAGCCTGCCTGGCAAAGTGATAACTGGATTCATGTGTGACTGTCAGGAAGTGAGATCTACACCCCATCAAGACAGCCCAGACCCTTCTCATAAAGACTCGTAGGGCAGGGCGTGCACGTGCCTGGTCTCTAGCCAGGGAAGGCCCGACACGCTTCTATAACATGGGGGAATGAAGCCAAATCAAGTCCCCTCTGCTTGGCGATTCAATGATCTGTGTACGTCCTAAGTGCTCAGGGGCCTCGCTCTTTGGTGCCCAGAAGTCAGGTAACAGTTGTTGTGCAAGGTGGCCATGCCTTGGGCTCTGTAAGGACATGTCCCCAGAATGGCAGGCCGCCTCCACCACGCTGCCCTCCTGGGTTTGCTGGGGGACAATCAAATTTGCTTCTGTGGTGGTGGAAAGGAAAAAACAAGACGAATGAGGTTTTCTTTTCTTTCAGTTTCCTGGGAATAAACAAGATAAATAGATCAGTGAGCACGCCTCAACATTCCTAGTTTTTTTTTTTAACTGTAACCACTCCTACCGCTGCATATCTGTAACTGTTTCCTTTTCTGCCCCCTAACTCTACAGGAATTACAATTCACACCTGTTTTCCTTTGACTCTATGCTAAATACATCGCCTGAATGTGAAAGCCTTAGTTGCAGAGTCATGTCTGACTCTTTGCGGACCCCGTGGACTATCCACCAGGCTCCTCTGTCCGTGGGATTCTCCAGGCAAGAATAGTGGAGTAGGTTGCCATGCCCTCCTCCAAGGGATCTTCCTGACCCAGGGATCGAACCTGGGTCTCCAGCATTGCAGGCAGGTGGTTTACATCCTGAGCCACCAGGGAAGCCCTATATTTACATATGTTATACACCCCCCTGTCTGGTGTTGATGCTTACCACACCCTTCCCCTTTTCAGAGCCACCAAACTACCAGACTCAGTTACTGGGTTCCTGGGTTACTGATGCCAGTCTATGACAAGATTCCAACACCTTTGTCCCTCATCAGCCACTTCTGACGGCAAGCCCTCATTTTACATAAGCCCCTAGACACCTCATCAGTCCTAAAGGAGATCAACCCTGAATATTGATTGGAAGGACTGAAGCTGAAGCTTTGGCCACCTGATGAGAAGATCCAACTCATTGGGAAAGACCCTGATGATGCTGGGAAAGATTGAGGGCGGGAGGAGAAGGGGGCGACAGAGGAGGAGATGGTTGGATGGCATCACCGACTTGATGGACATGAGTTTGAGTGAGCTCCGGGAGTTGGTGATGGACAGGGAGGCCTGGCGTGCTGCCATCCATGGGGTCACAAAGAGTCAGACACGACTGAGAGACTGAAAAAGACTCCCCATGGAGGGGGGTTACACCGTCCTTGAGGTAGGCGTCTACAGGGTTCCCCTGTTTGCCAGCTGAGAATGAAAGCCACCTTTCTATTTTCTCCAACCTCTGTCTCCGTATTTTTTCGTTCGGCCTCGGTTGGGCAGAGAAAGGCAAGGTTTTGGCCGGCAACGATTTTCGGGTGGCCCAGACACAGGCTGTTCCTCTCTGCTCTGTGTGTGGCTGGGTGTGTGTGTGGGTGTGTGTGTGTGCAAGCACACGCATGGGGGTGGAGATGGGGGAGGGGATGGTGGGGGGAGGGGCGTGAGCCCTCCCTTCCCTGGCGTTGCTGCCCCTCAGCCCATCTTTCCTCCTTCCCCCTTTCCCCTCATCCCCTCTTTCTGCCCTGTTTCCTCTCCCTCGCAGACACGGATAAAATGAAAGTCGCTCAGTCGTGTCCAACTCTTTGGGACCCCACGGACTGCAGCACGCCAGGTCTCCCTGTCCTTCACCATCTCCCGGAGCTTGCTCAAACTCACATCCATCGAGTCGGTGATGCCATCCAGCCATCTCATCCTCTGTCGTCCCCTTCTCCTCCTCCGCTCTACCGTCTTTCCCAGCATCAGGGTCTTTTCCAATGGGTCAGTTCCTCGAGTCAGGTGGCCAAAATATGGGAACTTCAGCTTCAGCATCCATCAGAAGTACATCTTAGGGGCACTTAGCTGAGGGAAGCAGAGGGCTGGGTACCGGTGGGGTGAGGAACAGGAGAAGGTGAGCTTGCCTGGCGACTCCTGGGGACCTGGGGGCCTCTGATGGGGGTTGAGCCTGTGGAATTCTGTTGGAATGGAATTCTGTTGCGGGGGGAGGTTCTGTTGGAATGGTGCCCCCTGGCAGGGCGTCCCTTGAGGGCCAGGTCAGTCGTGCAGGGGCGGCTCAGCTCAGCTTGCAGAGGTGGGAGGAAGAGATGCGACGGCTGTAGTGGGGGCACAGGGGCGGGGAGTGGGGCCAGGGGTGCAGGGGCCCCAGGGCACAGAGGGGGAGGGGAGGGGTGAAGAGGAGAACATGGAGGAGGCGGGGGAGGGCAAGAGTAAGGGGGAGGGGGAGGGGACACGGTTTCTAGAAGCGGAGGAGACGCATCACAGCTGCCAATTCTGTCTGGCAGGGCAGGGACCACTCAGCCAGTCTCGATTGCTCAGACGGAGCTGGCCGCCGATAGGGCCTTCTGAAAGGGCTGCCCTCCAAGAAGCAAACAGAGACACAGAGGGAGGTGGGCAGAGGTCTGTATTACATGCGCCTTCTTATACGGTGCCGCTGCTCCTTCCCTCAGTCATGCCCGACTCTCTGCGACTCCGTGGACGGCAGCACGCCAGGCCTCCCTGTCCTTCAGCGACTCCCGGGGTTTACCCAAGCTCACGTCCATGGAGTCGGTGATGCCATCCAACCATCTTATCCTCTGTCATCCCCTTCTCCTCCCGCCTTCAATCCTTCCCAGCATCAGGGTCTTCTCCAGTGAGTCAGTTCTTCGCATCAGCTGACCCAAGGATTGGAGCTTCAGCTTCAGCATCAGTCCTTCCAATGAACATTCAGGGTTGATTTCCTTTTTATGTACATATGCATTGTATGTACACAGTATATATAACATATATATAATACACATATAGTATATCCTGGAGAAGATCCCCTGGAGGAGGGCATGGCAACCCACTCCACTATTCTTGCCTGGAGAATCCCATAGACAGAGGAGCCTGGTGGGCTACATCCCATGGGGTTGCAAAGAGTTGGGCTCGACTAATAACTAAACTACTGCTGCTATATAATATACACAGTATATATGTGTATATATATATATATATATATATACACAGACACATGTGTTCACATATATAACATTTTATATACATTATATAAAATATAAAATATGTATGTAATTTTTGTATGCATTATATAAAATATAATGTAAGTATATAATATTTACATACATTATATATATGTTCATATATATGGCATATTTTGTGTATATATATTTAACACAATTATGTCTGTATATATACATATATATATATATACACACACACACACACACATTCTAATAAGCATATATTTGCCACATGTATTCTGCATTCCTGTATGGCATGGCAGAGATGGAGACACACACCCACTTTATGCGTACAGACTGACCTTTGCACGGGTGCGTGTGGACGGTGCATTTTATGCTGCGCGCGCGTGGTCTCCCATCCAAGCACTAACTGGGCCCGACCCTGCTTAGCTCCCCGGCTGGAACGCGATCGCGCCGTCCGGGCATAGCGGAGTAGCGGGGGACCCTGCTGTCCACGTGGACACGCACGTGCTGGTCGTTCAGTCGTGTCCGACTCTGCGACCCCGTGGACCGCGGCCCCCCAGGCGCCTCCATCCTTGGGGCTCTCCAGGCAAGAACGCTGGAGCGGGCCGCCTCGTCCTCCTGCAGGGGATCCTCCCGACCCCGGGGACCCCGGGTCTCCGGCCCTGCGGGCAACGCTTGACCGTCTGACCACTGGGGAGCTCTGTGGACGCATGGGGAACACGCATTTGTGTGTGCGTGACTATAGACAGAGAAAGGGGGGTAGGTATACGAGAGTTACGTGGATACGTGGAGGGCGTCAGACATGGATCCATGTCACGGGTGTGTGTAAATGACACATATGTAACGTGTGTTTGCGTGTGCATTCAATGCAGAGCATGTCTTATATGCATATACACTACATTCATATCCATGTAGAAGCTCTTTTATGGACATATATGACAGACAAAAATGCATTTGGATGTTGGATATCATTGCATATGTGTATATGATACATATATACACACAAGAAATTTATGTGTATATATATATAGTTTATTTTTTTATTTACATAAATTGCATGTGTATATATAATATATAAATGTACACATATACATGACTCACATATGTGTTTAGGTATTTTCTGTATGTATTTGTAGGTAGGATATAAATGTACATACGTGTATAATATGTATACATATATGTGTGTATATAAATTTATAAGGCTTCCAATGCCAGGTATATGGGTTCAGTCCCCAGTCAGGCAGCTAAGATGCCCCATTCCTGGTGGCCAAAAAAACACACAACAGAAGCAACATTGTAACAAATTCAGTAAAAACTTAAAAAACGGTCCACATCAAAAAAAGAAAAAGAAACTACAAGTTTGACGCAGGAAGAGCGAGCCCCCACAACGCGGAGACTGTGCCAGTGTCCTGGCCTGTACCTGGCTACAGAGCACAGGGCCGCAGAGAGCCGGACACGACTGAGCGCCTAGCCCTTCTGTTGTCAACCCACAGGTATACCACCCCACATTTGAAGTGCAGGTGTAGTAAAGAGACTTACGGGACGGATTCAAATGCGGAAGGTCGCAGTGCTGAGAGACAAAGCCCCAGCCCAAATCAGTTAGGAGTGAAAGCAAGACAGGTGATTTTTTTCTGACCCTGAAATAGTCAACTGTGGGGGCTTCCCTGGTGGCTCAGACGGTAAAGAATCTGCCTGCGGTGCAGGAGACCCAGGTTCGATCCCGGGGATGGGAAGACCCCCTGGAGAAGGACGATCCCCTGGAGAAGGAAATGCAACCCACTCCAGTGTTCTTTCCTGGGCGATCCGACAGACAGAGAAGGCTGGTGGGCTACAGTCCGTGGGTTGCCAAGAGTCGGACAGGATTGAGCGACTAACCTGATTATTACAGTCCACAGCGAGCTGCAGTATCTGGACCAAAGTTACATATCTGTGACTGATGCTGCCCACCGGGCTAGGTGTGAATGCAGCAGGGTCTGCGATGCCCACCGGGACGCGGTGAGCTCAGCCTTGACCGCTGACTCAGACATGCGCTAGGAGAACACGGCCTTTACACGGAGCCCAGAGAATCGTTTCAGACGCATGCTCCTGAAGGAAAACAGCCTCAGATCAGAAATGAGAACCAAATAAAATTAAACCTGCCCCTCCAATTAACTGCTTTAACCCGCTAATTGCATGGGCCAAAAATTAGTCGGGCATAAAAAAATAACAAGGGCCCACATAGCCTTATAGTAGCTAAATTGCTTCTTTCTCCCCACAAAGGATATCCGTGGATTATGCCGATTAATATTTTTCCTACTTTTAAAAAACACTGGAAGGTCCTAGAAATGATGGTTTAAAAACAAAAAAAACCCTCCAGGCTTGAGGCCTGGGTTAAAATTAAGTGAATTGTATTCATTATCAGCAGCGTTTCCCAAATTACAAAGGTGTAATTGCATCTCCTCGTTTCTCACTGACTTCCACCTTCCATGTGGGAGGTTCGTCACGTCTGCTGTGGATGAGCTGGCTAGGCAGAAAGACGGAAGGATGGGGTGGTGACCGTCCTCGTTTTTGTCTGCGTGACCGCGGCCAGCAGGGATGGCACCCTGGACATAGGGCTGTATGGATTAGATGGAGATGCACACGGACCAAGTGACAGGGGTGTCGGTGTTAGTTCAGCCGTTCACAGATAACATATAGGGCTACAGAGGCGTCGAGGGTGGCACTGTAGTAAAGAATCCGCCTGCCAGGGCAGGAGATGGAAGTGACCCAGCTTCGATCCTCGCGCTGGGAAGATGCCCTGGAGAAGGAAAGGGCAGCCGGCTCCAGTGGCCTTGCCTGGAGTGTCCCACGGACAGAGGAGCCTGGTCGGGGGGCTGCAGTCCACGGGGTCGCAGAGAGTCGGACACGACTGAGCACACACCCGTGCTGTACGTGTGAGCTGCATTAGACATGATATATCCCGAGGGAGATAGACAGGTGAAGATTCAGCGACGGTGAGGCACAGAGAAAAGGCAGTGGATTAGGGACAGACAGAACTGCCGTAGCGCTCCCCAGGTGGCTCAGGGGTAAAAGCATGGTAGAGACGTTCGGCTCAGCCCCTCAGTCGTGTCCCACCCTTTGTGACCCCCGGACTGCAGCACGCCAGGCCTCCCTGTCCTTCACCATCTCCCGGAGCTTGCTCAAACTCATGTCCATTGAGCCAGTGATGCCATCCAGCCATCTCTTCCTCTGTTGTGTCCTTCTCCTCCCACCTTCAATCTTTCCCAGCATCAGGGCCTTTTCCAATGAGTCCGCTCTTAGCATCAGGTGGCCAAAGGACTGGAGCTTCAGTTTTCTGCATCAGTCCTCCCAATGAACACCCAGGACCGATCTCCTTTAGGATGGACTGGTTGGATCTCCTTGCAGTCCAAGGGACTCTCAAGAGTCTTCTCCAACACCACAGTTCAAAAGCATCAATTCTTGGGTGCTCAGCTTTCTTTATGGTCCAGCTCTCACATCCATACGTGACCACTGGAAAAACCACAGCCTTGGCTAGACGGACTTTCATTGGCAAAGCAATGTCTCTGCTTTTTAATAAGCCGCCTAGGTTGGTCATAAGTTTCCTTCCAAGGAGCAAGCGTCTGTTAACTTCACAGCTGCCGTCACTGTCTGCAGTGATTTTGGAGCCTAAGAAAATAGTCTCTCACTGTTTTCAGCGTTTCCCCAACTATTTGCTGTGAAGTGACGGGACCACATGCCATGATTTTACTTTTCTGAAAATTGAGGTTTAAGCCAACTTTTTCGCTCTCCTCTTTCACGTTCATCAAGAGGCTCTTTAGTTCTTCTTCACTTTCTGCCATAAGGGTGGTGTCATCTGCATATCTGAGGTTATGGATATTTCTCCCGGCAATCTTGATTCCAGCTTGTGCTTCCTCCAGCCCGGCATTTTGCGTGATGTACTCTGCATATAAGTATATAGACATGATAAATAAATATATAGATGGTATAGATATATGGATGACATAGATATAGACATGATAAATAGATATAGAGATGGTGTAGCAGAGAAGGCAATGGCACCCCACTCCAGTACTCTTGCCTGGAAAATCCCATGGTTGGAGGAGCCTGGTGGGCTGCAGTCCATGGGGTCGCCAAGGGTCGGGCATGACTGAGCAACTTCCCTTTCCCTTTTCACTTTCATGCACTGGAGAAGGAAATGGCAACCCACTCCAGTGTTCTTGCCTGGAGAATCCCAGGGACGGGGGAGCCTGGTGGGCTGCCGTCTATGGGGCCGCACAGAGTCGGACACGACTGAAGGGACTTAGCAGCATCAGCAGCTGGTATAGATATATGATAACATAGATGTGATAAATAGATAGATACACAGTATAGATACATGAATGATATAGATATAGATGTGATCATAGAGATGGCACAGCTAATACGATGATGCAGACATGACAGATAAACGGATGGTAGAGATATATGATGATGCAGATGTGAGGAATAGATCTACAGATGGTACAAAGATGTGATGATCAGACATGATAGACATACGGACGCTACAGATCTGCTGCTACTGCCGCTGCTGAATCACTTCAGGCGTGTCCGATAGATGGCAGCCTCCCGGGCTCCTCTGTCCCCGGCATTCTCCAGGCAGGAGTACTGCAGTGGGTTGCCATTTCCTTCTCCAATGGTACAGACATATAGGTGAACAAATGTAGATGTCAATACGAGACAGGTACACAGATGATGAAACTGAAGCTGTGTGGGGGGTGTGTTCAGCCATCGGCGGCCCCATGGGCTGTAGCCCGCCAGGCCCCTCTGTCCACGGGGTTCTCCGCACAAGAATGCTGAAGTGGGTTGCCATCCCATCCTCCAGGGGGTCTTATCGACCCAGAGGTTGAACCCACGTCTCTTGCGTCCCCCGTGTTGGCTGGGGGGTTCTTTACCACCAGCGCCATCGGGGAAGGCCGTTAATCAGCTGTATCCCGGTACAACACAAACAGTTTCAAGTCTGAAAAATAATAATGAAGCAGGTAGTCTCAAGTACGGGGGGGGAGCCAGGAACTCCTTGCCAGATCAAGGGGCCGCTGAAGAAGGGGGCTCCTGGGACCCCATCAGTGGGCAGGCTCGCCGAGACTCTCCTGCGAAACTCGGATCCCTCTGGACAGAGGGTTGTTGACAGGGAAATGGCCCTTGCAGAAGCTGTTTCTGTTCATATTTGCAGAAAAAGACGGTCGAGACCACATGGTCATCTACTTGTGTGGACCCTGGGGAGGCACAGCCATCTGACCCCAGAGTGCCAACTGGATGGGTCAGTTTTACAGAAATTGACAGGAATTAACTAGGGCCTCCCTGGTGGCTGAGTGGTAAAGAATCTGCCTGCAATGCGGGAGACCCAGGTTTGATCCCTGGGTCGGGAAGATCCCCTGGAGGAGGGCATGGCAACCCGCTCCAGTGTTCTTGCCTGGAGACTCCCATGGACAGAGGAGCCTGGAGGGCTACAGTCCACGGGGTCGCAAAGGGTCGGGCACAACTGAGCACCCAGGCACACACCTGACTTGACCGTGTTAATAACCCACCCCTCCTGCGTGCTCCATCAACACAGGAGCAGCAGCAGTAGCAGAAACAGAACACGTCAGTAACTTCTGCTTCTCCGGCTTGTTGAATCAACAGAGTTGAAGGTGTTGCATAAATGAATCAACATCTAAGTCTGAAGCCGCCCCCGCTGGTGTCGATTTGCATAAGTGGGTAAGCTGTGAAGACGGCTGTGAGCCGAGAGCTGTGAGCTCGCTGCAACGGAGGAAAATCCTCAAGCAGCCCCAAGTACCTGGCTATCTGGAAACTGGGCTTCCCCCACCTCCTGCAGGAAGGCTCCAGAAAGCATGTCGTTGTATTCAATCCACGGGCTTCCCCCGGGGCTCAGATAGTAAAAGAATCCTCCTGTGATGCAAGAGACTGGGTTCAATTCCTGGGTCCAGCAATTCCCCCAGAGGAGGGCACGGCAACCCACTCCAGTACTCTTGCCTGGAGAATCCCATGGACCGAGGAGCCAGCTGGGCTGCAGCCCAGGGGGTCACAGAGAGTCGGACACGACTGAGCGACTAACACTTTCAATCTTTATGCAACCCACAAAGGTGTCAATTTCTGGGGGACCCAGTCCTTGCCTAGGTGCGTGTTACCATGGGGCTCCGGTAAAATCTTGCCTGACTTCAGCAACCACATGGACTGAAGGCAATCTTGGTGTTTTTTAGTGGCTAAGCTGTGTCTGACTCTTCTTCGACCCCGTGGACTGCAGCCCACCAGGCTCCTCTGTCCATGGGGTTCTCCAGGCCAGAACACTGGAGTGGGTCACCATGCCCTCCTCCCGGGGACCTTCTCGACCCAGGGGTAAAATCTGTGTCGCCTGCATTGGCAGGCAGGTTCTTTACCACTGAGCCACCTGGGAAGCCTCTTGAAGACGTTACTGGTCAGCAGTTCGAGCCCAGAGAGGGTGTCGTTTGCCCGGACACGAGACACTTACCGTCAGTCTCCAGGTTCATCCTCTGCACTCTGCGTTCTTCCTGCCTGGGGGTTGCACTTGGCCTTTTAAAGTCGCTGTCACAGCGGAGGTCGGGTCGCTTGGATTCATCGGGAGCCACAGTGATGCAGCATGAATTAAGGGATGCAGGGAAGGGGGGTGAGGGAGCTGATGACAAGGAGCTCCTCCTTGGTTTCAAGGCGAGAGAGACCCTCTCAAAGGTGACCTGCAGCTTCGTTGTCCGGGAGCCGTGGGCTGAGTGCCAGCCGTGTTCCTGGTGGAGCCAAGCGTCCAGCCAGCATTATCTGCCCGTTGAGTCTTCATTCCAATCCTTTGGCCACCTGATGCAAAGAGCTGACTCATTGGAAAAGACCCTGATGCTGGGGAAGATTGAAGGCGGGAGGAGAAGGGGACGACAGAGGATGAGATGGTTGGATGGCATCACGGACTCGACGGACATGAGTTTGAGTAAGCTCCGGGAGTTGGTGATGGACAGGGAGGCCTGGTGTGCTGCAGTCCATGGGGTTGCCAAGTTGAACACAACGAAGCAACTGAAGAATGACAACCACCCGAGGGAGCAGGCGGGTGGCACAGCGACACCGTGGTCCTTCGAGGTGGTCGATTTTTTTCAAACAGAAGCCTGGAGGTAAGAGGCGGCCAGCCTCCAAAGGCAGGTAGTGGAAGGTGCCGTGTGCTTCCTGCGGGCTCTGTTTAGACAAAAACAGCCACAACCACAGCAGACAGTCTCCATCTCCTTTCGTGGGAAACCTGCCTGAGTCTGGAGGAGCGGCCGGCTTTCCGCATTCCCCAAGGGCTGTCATCTCAGGCTCCGGCTGGAGGCCTGCCAGGGCGCCCCGCTGGGTACCAGGGCAGGCGGCCCCACGGTGGGCTCTGACAGGTTGACCTGCCCCAGGAGGGCCCGGCGGGTGCTGACAAAGGCAGACCTCCCCTCCACCCCAGGGATGCGGGTGGGTGTTGGGGGGGAGTTGAGACCCTTCTGGGAGTCTAGGAAAAGAGGCTTGTGTGTGTGTGTGTGTGTGTGTGTGTGTGCGCGCGCGTGAGCTATTTTCTCGTCCATAATAGAGAGGATCATGGCGAGGTTAGATTAGAAAACTTCAATTAAGCCTTTCCAAAAAAAGAAAAGAAAAAGACCATCTGGCCACCGATGACGGGGGTTGCGTGTAAACAAAAAATGCCTGCGCCGCTGACAAACAAATGATCTCACCCACTGTATTGTGTTACAAATTAAAATTAGATTAAGCCACCGACACGTACCTCCTCTGCACGTTCAGCGGCCGGGCGCATCCGAGCGGCGCTCAGCACATATTGAAGCCGGCCGGGGGAGTCCTCATTATCCGAGCAGCGGCATCGCTAACCGCGCGCAGCATAATCAAACCCTCGGGGTACGTATTAATTATCCTTTTGAATAGTGATGAAATTTTAAAAACATCTCCTTTAGGCTCAGATCATCCGCAGATGAAACAAAGGCACCCACAGCTTGCGTGCGCAGCCCCGCATGTGTTTTTACATCTGTTCGGGATATTTCAATTTGAAGCTCAACAAGCGGAGTCGGCGATTAAAAGAGGAACAAGGAGACAGACCGGGGCGGGGCGGGGGAGGAGGGTGCAGGGCGGAGAGGGAGGAAAGCAGAAAACCCTGCGACAACAAACAGACTCCCCCCACCACGCACCCAGCTCATGGACCAAAGAGGAAACGGAGGCTCCTGCCCAGAACACGCACCGTTGTTCCGCGACGCGTCGCTCACGACTGGGATTCAGGCGCTCGAGTCACCGGCGAGGGATCCACCTGTTACCTCCAGCCTGGAGCCTCGGCTCTGGAACCTGCAAGTCAGGGCCCCTTCCCGATGATTCCCAAGGCTGAGGCGCCAACTTTGCAGGATCCATCAGCGGACTGCGCCATCTAACCTAATCTAGAAAGCAACCGTGTGGCTGCTTCCGTGGCTCAGTCGTGTCCGACTGCTTGCGACCCCATGGACTGCAGCACGCCAGGCCTCCCTGTCCATCACCAACTCCCGGAGCGTGCTCAAACTCATGTCCATGGAGTCGGTGATGCCATCCAACCCTCTCATCCGCTGTCGTCCCCTTCTCCTCCTGCCCTCAATCTTTCCCAGCATCAGGGTCTTTTCCAATGAGTCAGCTCTTCGCATGAGGTGGCCACAGGATTGGAGCTTCATCTTCAACATCAGTCCCTGCAACGAACACCCAGGACTGATCTCCTTTACGATGGACTGGTTGGATCTCCTTGCAGTCCAAGGGACTCTCAAGAGTCCTCCAGAACCGCAGTTCAAAAGCATCAGTTCTTTGGTGCTCAGCTGTCTCTATGGTTCAACTCTCACATCCACACATGACCACTGGAAAAAAACCACAGCCTTGACTAGACAGACCTTTGTTGACAAAGTAACGTCTCTGCTTGTTAATATGCTGTCTAGGTTGGTCACAGCTTTTCTTCCAAGGAGCAAGAGTCTCTTAATTTCATGGCTGCAGTCAGCATCTGCAGTGATTTGGAGCCCAAAATAATAAAGTCTGACACTGTTTCCACTGTTTCCCCATCTATTTGCCATGAAGTGATGGGACCAGACGCCATGATCTTAGTTTTCTGAATGTTGAGCTTTAAGCCAGCTTTTCACTCTCCTCTTTCACTTTCATCAAGAGGCTCTTTAGTTCTTCTTCACTTTCTGCCATAAGGGTGGTGCCATCTGCATATCTAAGGCTATGGATATTTCTCCTGGCAATCTTGATTCCAGTTTGCTTCCTCCAGCCCAGTGTTTCTCATGATGCACTCTACATAGAAGTTAAATAAGCAGGGTGACAATATACAGCCTTGACGCACTCCTTTCCCTATTTTGAACCTGTCATTTTTTCTGGGTCCGGTTCTGTTGCTACTTGTTCTGCCTACGGGTTTCTCAGGAAGCAACTCTGGGAGCTCAGGAAGAGAAGAGTCCCTGCTGTGAGAGGGTTAGGGTGATGAGAGCGGAGGTCTTCGGAAGCTGAGGGGATATTTCACGGGCTTCTCTGCACTGGAGGGAAGGCTGGCAGACATACAGCCGGACACTCTACAGACCCAACTTGTCAGTGTGGGATTGGAATGTAGGGTCTCGCATTAAACCCTGGATGCTGACAAATACTGATTTGCTTTTTTTTTTTTTTTTTGATGTGGACTGTTTTAAAGGCCTTTCTTGAATCTATTACAGTATTATTTCTGTTTTATGTTTTGGTTTTTCTTGGCCAGGAGGCATATGGGAATCTTACCTCCCTGACCACGGATTGAACCAGTATTCCTTGCATTGGAAGGTGAAGTTTTAACCACTGGACCACCTGGGCTGCCCCCAATTTGCTTTTAATTCCCTGTTTAAAGCAGTGCAGAGGGTGTCATGAAATGGCAGCACCAAGAGTGGTTTTTTGGAAATATCATCCGGAAATCGGGGCTTCTCTGGTGGCTCAGATGGTAAAGAATCTGCCTACAATGTGGGGGACCTGGGTTCCATCCCTTGGTCAACAAGTTTCCTTGGAGAAGGACAGAAACCCACTTCAGTATTCTTGCTTGGAGAATCCCAAGGACAGAGGAGCCTGGTGGGGCACAGTCCAGGGGGCTTGCAAAGAGTCGGACACAACTGAGCAAGGAATACTTTCTACTTGCTTTATCCAGAAATCAAAAGGTAATCAAAAGCTGTTTAAAGTGTACAACAGCTGTGTGACTGAAGGTGTCTTTGACACGGCATTTGACAAAATGCCCCTTCTAACGCTAGGCTGAGATGTGATGAGAGCTTAACCCCAAAATACAGTACAAATACACCTCAAAATCTCTGAACCTGCTTTTCTGGACACTTGAAGATGAAAGAGTCCTTCCCTTATGCATGCTGTGTGTTGTGATAAGTCACTCAGTCCTGTCTGACTCTCTGCGACCCCATGAACTGTAGCCTGCCAGTCTCCTCTGTCCATGGGATTCTCCAGGCAAGAATCCTGGAGAGGCTGGGCTTGCTCCCTCCAGAGGCTCCAGGGGAGGGTCCTTCCCACCTCTTCCAGCTTCTGGGGGCTCCAGGCGTGTCCCTGGGCTTGCGGCCGCCTCCCTCCCATCTCTGACTCTGTTGTTGCCCGGCCATGGAGAGTCAGGATTGATGGTGGTAATGCAGCCAGGAGGATGGAGCTGGGAGGAGACAAGCAGATCTTGGTGAAGGAGAAACGTCAGTCTGCTGGTGATGGTCAACCCTTGTACCTTGGGTTCAAAATAGCCCTGAACTAGCTGGGAAAACTGGACAGCCACGTGTAAAAGAATGAAACTAGATCACTTTCTAACACCATACACAAAGATAAACTCAAAATGGATCAAAGATCTAAGCATAAGACCAGAAACTATAAAACTCCTAGAGGATAACATAGGCAAAACACTCTCTGCCATAACCCAAAGCGGGATACTCCATGACCCACCTCCCAGAATATTGGAAATAAAAACACGAATAAACAAATGGGACCTAATTAAAATTAAAAGCTTTTGCACAACAAAGGAAACTATAAGCAAGGTGAAAAGACAGCCTTCAGAATGGGAGAAAATAATAGCCAATGAAGCAACAGACAAACAATTAATCTCAAAAATTTACAAACAACTCCTGCAGCTCCATTCTAGAAAAATAAACAACCCAATTAAAAAGTGGGCCAAAGAACTTAACAGACATTTCTCCAAGGAAGATATAAAAATGGCTAACAAACACATGAAAAGATGCTCAACATCACTCATTATCAGAGAAATGCAAATCAAAACTACAATGAGGTACCACTTTACACCAGTCAGAATGGCTGCCATCCAAAAGTCTACAAGCAATAAATGCTGGAGAGGATGTGGAGAAAAGGGAACCCTCTTACACTGTTGGTGGGAATGCAAACTAGTACAGCCACTATGGAAAACAGTGTGGAGGTTCCTTAAAAAGCTGCAAATAGTCCTGCCATATGACCCAGCAATCCCACTGCTGGGCATATACACCGAGGAAACCAGAATTGAAAGAGCCATGTGTACCCCAATGTTCATCGCTGCATTGTTTACAATAGCCAGGACATGGAAGCAACCTAGATGCCCATCAACTGACGAATGGATAAGAAAGCTGTGGTACATATACACAATGGAATATTACTCAGCATTAAAAAAAAAATTCATTTGAAGCAATTCTACTCAGATGGACGAAACTGGAGCCCATTATCCAGAGTGAAGTAAGCCAGAGCAAAAACAACAATACAGTATATTAACGCATATATATGGAATTTAGAAAGATGGTAACGAGAACCCAACATACGAGACAGCAAAAGGAACGCAGATGTATAGAATAGACTCGTGGACTTTGTGGATGAGGGTAAGGGTGGGATGATATGGGAGAAGGGCATTGAAGCATGTTAATTTTCATATGTCTAATCAATCGCCAGCCCAGGATTGATGCTCGGGGCTGGTGCAGCGAGATTTCCCGGGGGGGAGGGAGGAGGGAGGGGGGACCCGGAGGGGAAGCATATGTAAACCCATGGTGATATCATGACAATGTATGGCAAAAACAATTAAAAAAAAAAAAAAAAGAAAAAAAAATAGCCCTGAACTAAAACAGTCCTGAAGTCGATGTGAGTTTGTCTAGGCTGAATGCCCAATGCACAGGCCCTCCGGATAACTCTATTCTGCTCTGGCTCACCAAGTAGACAGAACGAGCACAAAGGACCAGGGTGACTCCAGAACTGACCCCAGTCAGGAGCACAGGTGAGACACAACCTCGCAGGGTGGTCCCCTAGCTGGCCCCAACCACATGGACCCAACGGGTATATCTCCACGAGGTAGTCCCACACTTGACCACAACCACATGGTCTCAAAGGGCACAGCCTCCTAGGGGTGGTCTCCTAGCTGATCAGAGCTACATAGACCCAATGGGTATATCTCCTCAGGGTAGTCCCACATTTGACTGCAACCATGTAGACCCAATGGACACATCTCCTGGGGGTGGTCCCATCGCTGAGAGTGATCCCAACCATGTAGACCCAATGGGCACATCTTAGGGTGGTCCCCTAGCTGATAGTGACCAATCATGTAGACCCAATGGGCACATCCCCTTGGGGTGGCCCCACAGCTGATAGTGACCCAGCCATGTAGACCCAATGAGCATATCTTCCTTGAGGTGGTCCCATAACTGACCCCAACACGTGGACCCAAAGGGCACATTTGTTTATGGTGGTCCCCTAGCTGACCCGACCCCCAGTGTGTCATTAGTTGGAAAGCTTCACGGGTAGAGAATCTTGTCAAAGGAATGCCCTAAACCTGGGGTCTTCACCTGAGTCCAGCAATGCCCAGAAACATCAGGGGCATCCTGATGTTATAGGGGGGATTTTTTTAAGCGTGTCTTCCTAAGAGGAGGATCGACTTTTCACACATCTCACAGGGTTTTGGCTAAAGAAGCTTGAGATTTGCTGCCTTTGGAAGTTGAGAGACTTTATAAAAGAAGGAGCCACCATGGTGGAGAATGGAGAGGACATAGCTTCTAAGCCCAGCCTTTGGGTGACCCAGGAAGACAGTGGTCTGGTGAGAGGCGTGCCTCACTGGCCACATCCATGGGCCTCCGGTCACATGACGTTCTTATCCTGTGACCCAGGACACGCAGTTCTAGACGACAGTAGCTTGTTCAGTTGTCCAGAATGAAGGCCCCCAACGGAAAACGCATGCAGCCCCCAGACGATGAAAATCCAACTCCTCCCAGTTGAAATGCGCTTGAAATTCACTGCGATGGTCTCTTGAAATGACTAGATTTATTTTTCTTTACACCGCCTTGATTCTTGTTTAAGTGTGTCTTTTGCTCCCAGGCTGAAATTCTACGCCTCATTTCAGCCTACAGAGGTTTGAACGGCTGAGTGATAAAGCTCCTAAAAATAGGGTTCTTCCAGCCAAAGTACTGATGTCACTTTATCTCCTAAGGAACGAAGGTGGCAGAACTATAATTAAAAGGACCCGGAGTACTCTGTCTTTGACTAACCTAAATAGCTATCAGGTTAACTTAAAGTATCTCCAGATTACGGAAGGCTGTAGGACACGGAAACGGTGTTCTTCCTTGCCACCAAAACGGATTGCCCAATTCCAATGATAGGTGAAGAAAAGCGAGCTTGTCTGTGGGTTTCAAAATGACACTAATAAAATATTCTTTGAAAATGAGCAGAGACCAGACCACACATGGGGGCTCGGGCTGTGCAAGAAGCCACTCAGAAATGGCTGAAATGATTCTCCCTGAGTTCACCCCAGTCTCAAAAGAGGCTTCAGCCATGCTGTTTGATGGCAAGCATAGCTGTTAATGCTTAAAATTGGATATTAGGTAATAAAAATAAACATTTCCCTTCTTGTATGTCTCTCTCTCTCTTTCTGTAAGTACTGTGGCTATTCTTTTTTTCTCTCTCTCTCTCTCTCTTTCCCTTTTCTGGATCTGATATTCTGTTGATTTCTTCAGTGTGTGAGGATGAGAAAGTCTGGGATGAGTTTTCATGTTTGTTCTGGCTTAATAATATTTTCTTCTGAGACTTTGTTGGACGCCTTGATAAAAGCTCTGCTGTTTTATAACTTAGCATTTTATGACTTTCTTTCAGCGTTGTTCCTGCATTCACCCTGAGTTTTTGCTTGCTTATTTTCTCTCTGTGTTTCTTTTTTCTTTCTCTTCCTTCCTTCTTTTTTCTTTCTTTCACTCTTTCTTCCTTCCTTCCTTCCTTTCTCTCTCTCCCCTCCTCTCTCTTCTTCTTCCTCCTACTTTGGACTTGCTTCACCCTTAGCTCCTAATTCCCAACACAGTGTTGGGAAGTCAGGTTTTCCTAACCTGGTACGAGAAGGCACGTCCGGTTTTTCACTTTGTGTGGATAAGTTGACCCATTGGCCATTCTCTGTGGATACTTTTCTTCTGTCTAGGAAGGGTGTGGGAGCCCTAAGGTGGAGTCTTGAAAGAAGTAAAGGATAAAGATGGAAATTATGTCCTTCAGCCCAGAGGAAGCAGAAGTAGGAGAAGCAGTAAAATGATGGAACAGGTCATGGAGATACATGTCTTTCAGTACCATCCCATCATCACCATCATCACCATCATCATCATCGGTATCATCGCCAACGTCATTATCACCATGACCGTCCTCACCATCACCATCATCTTCACCACCGCCCCCCTTGTCACCATCACCAACATCATCGTCACCGTCATCACCCTCATCATCACTGTCACCACCGTCATCATCACCACTATCAGCATCATCACCACCACGACCCTCCTCACCAGTATTGACATCACCACCATCACCATTATTATCATCACCATCATCACCACCACAACCACGACATAATGAGCATCTCCACGCATCTGGAGCACACTCTTCAGTCCCCATGTAGCTTTCCAAGTTTCAAACCTGAGTTATCTCAGGACTTCCCTGGTGCCTCAGTCAGTAAAGAATCTACCTGGCATGCAGGAGACCACCTGTGACGCAGGAGCCCAGGGTTCGATCCCTGGGTCGGGAAGATCCCCTGGAGAAGACAATAACAACCCACTCCAGTACTCTTGCCTGGAGAATCCCATGGACAGAGGAGCCTGGTGGGCTGCAGCCCGTGGGGTCACAATAGTTGGACCTGACTTACTGACTAAACCACCAGCCGCGACCCTTCCAAGAAGCCCTGTGGCTCTAGAGACCTCACACCCAGACACTCTGATGCCCCCACCCAGTTGCTGGCGCTCATCGTCACTCAGAACTGCCTCTGGGTGTTGACGTCCGAGCCTGGGAGTCCTGGCTCAGTGTCCCAGGTTCCCATGAGGCAAGAAATTTAACAGGCTTTGCTTTTTTTTTTTTTTTATCATTTTTGCAGACAGCATCTCAGAACTTTGGGAAGTCGATGACCTGGCAGCTTGTGAAGCTTGGGGAATGCAGCGATGCCTTCATTCTTTTTTATTTCAACAGAGAGAGTGTGGTTTTTGTCCTTGAGCTCAGAGCCAGGTTCCCAGGCCCTGGAAGCGGTTGCCTCTGCAGGCTGGGTCAGCTTCTGCAGGACGGTCAGGAAACCGGGATGCGCGTTCGTTGCATGCCCTCTGCTGGGGGAATCCGCGGCTTCCCGCTCTTGCTTTCAGCTTCCCTACTTCCTGAGGCTGTTGGTGGCAGGGATGCTTCAAAGATAAGGCTGCATTCTTGAGACAGGCTGGAGGAGAAAAACCCAGGTGTGCATTGACCCTGCAATGCCACCCGCGGTTGGGACCCACTGAGAATGCAAAGAAAAAGTTTGAGGGCGGCTGGGGGCGATACTGTGGCATTACTTATCCTAAAGACCACCAAGAGAGAGAAGCAGTCCATGCAGGGAGAGATGGTGGAGCTCACAGCCAACTCCGACAGACCCAGTATCCCCCAGCCCCTCATCCCAGCCCCTGGAAGGAAGTGGATGGTCATTGCATTGCTTCCAAGGACCTGCTGCAGGAACAGCTATGGGCTTGCCAGGTGTCTCAGTGGTAAAGAACGTGGGAGACACAGGAGATGCAGGTTCAATCCCTGGTCCGGGAAGATCCCCTGGAGAAGGAAAAAGCAACCCACTCCGGTATTCTTGCTTGGAGAATCCCATGGACAGAGGAGCCGGGTGGGCTACAGTCCATGGGGTCACAGAGTCGGACACACCTGAGTGACTGACACAACACTGCCTTCGGGAAAGAACCCACCTGCGGATGCAGGAGACCTGGGTTTGACCCTTGGGGGGGGAAGATCCCCTGGAGGAAGAAATGGCTACCCACTCTGGTATTCTTGCCTGGAGAATCCCATGGACAGAGGAGCCTGGCGGGCTACAGTCCATTGACTCACAAAGCGCCAGACATGACAGAGAAACTGAACAACAGCAACAACAAAGAACAGCTACAGACACAGTAGCTTCAACGGCACACACAGTGCCTAACAGTTCTAGGCGTGTGAGGTGGCAAAGGGCTAAAGACAAGGTGTGGGCAGGGCTGGTCCCTTCGGGAGTTGGACCTGTGTCCTTCCCTTCTCATCTCCTAGGGGTTTCCAGCATCCCCTGGCTTGTGGTCTGTCCCTGCATCTTCCAAGGGCATCACTGCAGCTTTGGTCCAGTCTTCACAGCTCCTGACTCTGACCCTCCGACATCCCTCTTACCAGAGGTGACATTCATGCACCAGGATTATCTTTTCATCTCAAGAGGTTTAATTTAATGACCTCTGCAAAGCGGCTCTTCTCGGATAAGGTAACACTCAGAAATTCCAGAGGTCAGGTCATGAACACCCTTGGGGACATTACTCTGTCCATCACTCAGGGACCAGGACATGGACATCCTTGAGGATGTCATTCTGTCCCCCACCAACATCTCTGGACTGAACACACCCACCTGGCTGCCAGGTTGACCCGAGGAGACCTTTCCAACACCCAGGGCTCATCCTCAGGGGCCTTTGAGGTACCACGCAGTGAAGGCCAAGCCACCCAAGGAGGGGCTGAACCTGAGGGTCGGTGTGTGAGAAGTGGGGTTGGGAAGGGGGCGGGCACGGTCCCAGCAGACTGAGCTGGCGTGCCCACTGATCAGCTCTTAGGTCTCAGGTCCCACCGTAACCACAGCCAGCGTCCAGAAGGTTCCAAGCTCCAATACCCTTCCGTCATCCGCTTCCCTCTGCAGCTCCTCCAAGACCTATATATATATAGCTATCGAGAAGTGTTTATTCAGGCATGTCTGACTCTGTGCAACTGCTTGGACAGTAGCCCACCAGGCTCCTCCGTCCATGGGATTCTCCAGGCAAGAATGCTGAAGCGGGTTGCCATTCCCTGCTCCAGGGGATCTTCCCGACTCAGGGATCGAACCCACATCTCCTGATGGGCAGACAGACTCTTCACCACCGAGCCACCTGGGAAGCCCACTGAAACAGCGAAACAGCTATTTCAATGCCTTGGAAATGCACCCAAATGCCGCCCCAAATAACCAGCAGAGGTTATTTCCACTCTGAGCAGAAAACCCTACTCTTGGCGGGGAGGGTTAACCCTGGAAGACTCGAGATCTGGGGCGGGGAGGGGAGGGGGGGAAGCAACATCCTTGTTCCTGATTCGTATCCTGTTTATGAGTTTCAGTGGAGTTTGTATTCTGCGCCGCGGGGGTGGGGCGAGGGTTATGGTTTAATTTCCTTCTCTCTCGTGCATTTGTAATTAAAAATCTGGAGGACAGAGGAGAGAAACCTATATGGCCCCTGCTCGCAAAGACTCCAAGGAAGGGTGTTTTTCTTCTTCTGTGATGGATCAGGGAGGGCAAAGTGATACCCACGCGGAACACATGGCCCAACGGGAGCACGTCATCCCTGCAAGTGGAGCGGGATTGCCCAGCCTTGGAGACGCCGGAGGCCGGCTGACAGGGAGCGCCTACCTTCGGGGACCCCGTTCCCCTCTGTGGAACCACGACCATCTCCTTCGAGAGTCTGACCAGTGAAAACAGAGAGAGGAAAAAAAAGTAATAACACCGTTCTGACTTGTATTATATATTACGTGGTCTAGTTCAGTAGCTCAGTCGTGTCCGACTCTCTGCAACCCCGTGGACCGCAGCACACCGGGCCTCCCTGTCCATCACCAGCTCCCGGAGTTTACCCAAACTCACGTCCATCGAGTCGGTGATGCCATCCAGCCATCTCATCCTCTGTCACCCTCTTCTCCTCCTGCCTTCAATCTTTCCCAGCATCAGGGTCTTCTCCAATGAGTCGGTTCTTTACATCCGGTGGCCAAAGTATTGGAGCTTCAGCTTCAGTCCTTCCAATGAATCTTCAGGGTTGACTTTCTTTAGTCCACTGTTTAGTTTATTGTAATTTATTTTACACAGTTCCATGAATTTGGTCTGTGGAAGCACAAACACACACACACACACACACACACACACACACACACACACACACACACGCTTTGCCCAGAGCCTTGAAAACAGACAGCACGCTGCAGGAGAGTGGCGTTTTTACCTGGAAGTACTCAATGCTTCCACCAACCCTTGGAATCTCGGATTGCCTTTGAAGGTAATGGCAACAATTATCTGGGCTTCATAAATACAGAATTACCCTGTAATACTCCTGGTTATTAACTGGGGTATGGCTTTTAAAGAGACGTGTGCGTCATGGAGAGCCTTCACCGGAGGAATTAAATCAGTTCCTAGGAGGTGGGAACAAGGCTTTGATGTCTTGGCTGTAGAGAACCACATGGGGCGGAGCTGGCCCCGTTTGTTTGTGGCTGGAAAAGGTCCGGGAGAGGCTGAGGCCCCGGAGTTCCCTGCCTGTCCTCTGCGACTCCCTCTCTGATGGTTGGCGGGGAACTAAAATCTTGCCTGATGAGCTGGGAGGGGAACACAGGAATAGGGATGGGGGTAGAGTTTCTTTTCCTTCAGAGAATGGGAAAAACCTGAGGATCTCATGATTCTGAGACAGAATAATGTCCCCAAGGGCGTCCACGCCCTGGCCCCCGAGGGGTGGACAGAACAGGGTTCCCAAGGTTGTCTGTCCACCCTCTCCATTTCCGGAGGCTAGAATATGAGCTGAAGGAGTCAGCAAGGCTGGTTCCTCCTGAAACCTCTGTCTTTGGCGAGTGGATGGCCGTCTCCTCCCTGAGTCCTCAGGGGGTCATCCCTCTTTGTCTATGTCCTGACTTCTTCTCATGAGGACCCCAGTCCTGTGGGATCAGGACCCAGCCTAGTGATCTCATTTCAGCTGTATCCCCTCTTTAGAGACACTCGTCTCCAAAGAGAGTCTGGGGTCCTGGGGGTTAGAAGTTCAATACAGCAGTTCGAGGGGGACTCAATTCACCCGCTAACCGTCAGCATCCATTGCATCTTTGTAGTTTTAACCCCGTGAATTCCTTGTTTCATCAGCACCTCTGAGCTTCCCGGGGTGCCAGGAAGATGCCACGGCCATCAAGCCCTCGGGTACTGCAGCCGTCCCCAGCAGCCCACGCTGAGGGGACTCAGGATGGACAGAAGCAGGACACGGGCCTCAGACAGCTGGGGTGCACATCAAAAGAATGACTTCCATGAGCCCAGACTCTTGCGGGCTTCTCTGGTGGCTCATTTGGTAAAGAATCTGCCTGCAAGTCAGGAGAGCCCGGTTCGATCCCTAGGTCGGGAAGACCCGCTGGAGAAGGAAACGGCTACCCACCCCAGTATTCTTGGGCTTCCCTTGTGACTTGGCTGATCAAGAATCTGCCTGTGATGCAGGAGACCTGGGTTTGATCCCTCAGTTAGGAAGATCCCCTGAAGAAGGGAAGAGCCAGCCCTCTCCAGCATTCTTGCCTGGAGAAGCCCATGGACAGAGGAGCCTGGCGGGCTGCAGTCCGTGGGGTCACAGAGAGTTGGGTGCAACTTACTGACTAACACAGCTGCTCTGCAAGGCTGTGTCCATTTCTGTGGTACAGAGAGTGAGTCAGCCGTGAAGTGAAACTGTTAGTCGCTCAATCACGTGTGACAGATTGAGGTAACAATCTTCAGGTAACAATACTGGAGTGGGCTGTCCTTTCCTCCTCCACCAGATCTTCTCAACTCAGGGATCGAACCCGCATCTCCCACACTGGCAGGTGGGTTCTTCACCACCAAGCCACTTGGGAAGCCTTTAACCCAGCATATAGAAAGGGACCTCTTTACTATTCTTGCCCTTGTTCAGTGACTAGGTTGCATCCCATCGTTTGCGACCCCGTGGACGGCAGCACGCCAGGCCTCCCTGTCCTTCACCAACTCTTGGAGCTTGCTCAGACTCATGTCCATTGAGTCAGTGATGCCCTCCAACCATCTCTTCCTCTGTCATCCCCTTCTCCTCCTGCCTGCAATCTTTCCCAGCATCAGGGTCTTTTCCAATGAGTCAGCTCTTTGCGTCAGGTGGCCAGAGGATTGGAGCTTCAGCTTCAGCATCAGTCCTTCCAATGAATATTCAGGACTGATCTCCTTTAGGATGGACCTCCTTGCAGTCCAAGGGACTTAAGAGTCTTCTCCAACACCACAGTTCAAAAGCATCAAATGCGGAGGCTGCTAACCGCCCCCTAGGATGGGATCATTTCCACAGACAGAGGGTCCTGACGGACTACAGCCCATGGGGTCACAAAGAATCGGACACGACCGAGCAACTAACGCTTTGACGAAGTGTGTCTTTGTCCTGTGGACCCTAAGCTACCTGGTCTGTGATGAGGATCCAAGACGGACTGAGCGGGACTTTCAATGCCCCCGGGGCGCCCCGTTTGGAGCTCTGGGGAGGCACCCACCTCCTGCGCGTCTGCTGCGGGTGAGTGCAGCCTGCCCGGCAAATGCGCTCTCCCTGCCTTTGTTTGCCGCCTAGGTGATCTATTAGCCGGTCCGATGATGCGTCCCTCTTTCAAGCCCTTAAATTGGCGTTTGGTCCTAATGGGAGACAGAGGGGTCCGGCGGGTCCCCGGCGCGCGCGCTCGTTAGCATCTGCGCGCAGGACCGGGCGTGATGAGGTGCTAATCGGATACAGGACAGGGCAGAAGAGGCCCAGGCGTCTGTGCCTCGCGTCTGGGTGAAATACGGCCCTGATCTGCCCGGCTTTCATGTGGCCGTCTGCAGGAATGCGTGTGCCCGCTCCTCCCCCCGACGCCCCTCACCCACCCCTGCCAGCCTCTCCCCACCCCCCACCCCCAGCCCCAGCCAACCCCTGCCGGAGCCTCTGAAACTCTGGTTTTCTGAACGGGGAGCACGCTCCCAGCCCGGGAAGAGATAGGCCGCCCAGGCTGTGTGTGTGTGTGTCTGTGTCTGTGTCTGTGTGTGTCTGTGTGTATGGTCAGCTGGGTTTCTGATTGTCCGGCCCTTTCTCTCAGGCTTCCATCTAAAGGGAACCTGCAGAGCTTTCTTCCCCTCGTGGCTCGGGGGTCAAGCATCCGTCTGCCAATGCAGGAGACGCAGGTTTGATCGCTGGTCGGGAAGATGCCCTGGCGGAGGGCACGGCAGCCCACTCTGGTACTCTGGCCTGGAGAATCCCATGGGCAGAGGAGCCTGGCGGGCTACAGCCCGTGGGGTCTCAGAGAGTCGGAGACGACTGAGCGAGCACACAGACATAGGACATGGATGGATAGACATCGAGGTAGGTAGACAGACAAACGGATGCGTGGAGGATCAGATGCACAGAGAGATGGCGGCTAGACAGACACACACCTATATGGATCACAGACAGGTAACAGATGAGAGCGACGATGTAGACGGACAGGTAGGCAGGTAGACAAAGCAGATTCAGAATAGTAGATGGACAGACGGCCTCCTGCGGTTTGACCAGAGGTTCTCTGTGCCAGCATCTCCATACCAGGGTCAGGACAATCCTCTGGTCTCAGGACCTTCAGTCCCCATCTCCCCCCCAACCACCGGTCAGGAGGCCCCCTCCCCCACCATCCATGACCACGGGAAACGTCACCGAGGGCCCCAGGGCGGGGAGTGTCGCCTTGCTAGAAAATCCCCGAGAGGCAGAGACTTTTCTGCTGCAGATCTGGAAGCCCCCCTCCCCACGCTAGGTGCCTCTCCAGGGCTGCAAAAATGCTTCTGAAGGAGGAAGCAGAACAGGCTCCATTCTGAAAGCAGGTCTCCTGCTTTCTGGGGCCGGACTGTGGACGCTGAGCTCTAGGTCCAGTATCTAGGAAACAACCTACAAACTAGAAAACCAGACCCCTGGAAGGAAGAGCCCCAGGGCTCTCCATCGCCTACAAGAATACCCCAGTTATCTGTGCAAGCGAATAGAATCACACATTCTATTCTGCTTACTGGGGTACGGCCACAGGCCTATTGATAATTGTCCACTGTTAACCACCTAGGCTTAAGGCATATGAATCCCGGGTTAACTTTGATTGCATCTTTCTTTTTCCTTTGTTCAGACCAGCTTCAGGGAATTTGGGGAGGTGGGTTTGGGCATGGACACTTAGGGTATATAAGGTTTTAACAAAGACCGGTCAGGGTCTTTGGCTAAGAGGCAACCCTGTGTAGGGCCCACACTCCACGATCTGCGTTGTCCTTCTGAGTGACCAACACTTTCCCCGTCCAGGTTGCTCCAAATGCCCTGCAGAATTGACCACCCAGGAAAGGAAAAGGTTCGAGTCTCTCCCTTGCTTCTGGGTCCAGAATGGAGTTTCTGCACCAAGAAACCATGACACGGGGGGTTGGAGCCTTAACCCCAGGGAGGCTCAGGGGCATGTCCGTCTCCCGAGGTCCATCTGGGAAATATAACTCTCCTCGCCCCAAGGTAACCCAGCATGCCCAGGACCCATTTCCCACTTAAAGATCACCTTCTACCAGGCTTTGCAGAAAACTCTAGTCTGACCGAAACCTCGTCAAAGAAAGCTTCCCTTTCAGTGATAGCCTCCAACTTTGTCTTTTTTTTTTTAAGGGGGAAAAAAAAAAAAACCTACTAACCATAGAACACTTCCTTTATTTATTTGCTCCACCGCCCCAGCCCCCAAACAATAAACTATTTAGGCAATGCCGTCCTTGGCTTCTCACCTCGGTGGTCAAGTCATTAATTACGAAGCCTGGCCAGCTGCTAAAGGGCTCTGCTGGCCGGCTCCGCATGGGGTGCAGAGAGCGCTAACAGTGGGGAGCTTGTCCGGCCCTGGGGGAGGGCGGGGGCCCCCCTAAAAGGGCTACTGTGACCGCCAGCCCGGGAGGACTGAGTTCTCTTTCTGCGCCTCTGGAGGAGGCAGCCCGCGGGGCTGGTGGACAATCGGGATTTTATGCAGGCTCACGTAGGACCTGATGCTGGGAAAGCTTGAGGGCGGGAGGAGAAGGGGACGTCGGAGGATGAGATGGCTGGATGGCATCACCGACCAGATGGACAGGAGTTCAGGTAAACTCCGGGAGCCGGTGATGGACAGGGAGGCCTGGCGTGCTGCAGTCCATGGGGCCGCAGAGAGTCGGACACGGCTGAGCGGCTGAACTGAACTGAACGTGGAACTGGGGCTTCCCAGGTACTGCCAGTGGTGAAGAACCCGCCTCCCGACACAGAATATAGAACACACCTGGATTCGATCTCTAGGTCAGAAAGATCCCCTGGAGGAAGGCATGGCGACCCACTCCAGGATTCCTGCCCGGAGAGTCCCATGGACAGAGGAGGCTGGCGGGCTACAGTCCTCAGGGTTGCAAAGGGTCAGACACGCCTGAGCGACGGAGCGGGAAGGCAGAAGTGATGCTCACCTGCCTCCTGATGCCGACGCTGGCCAAGCTCATGTGTCAAGGTCTTCTCTTTCTCCCTCTCTTCCACCTCTGCTCCCCACCCAGGAACTCTACATCCTGCAAAACAGGACCGATGCCTGCAGACACACCACCCCTGGGCGTGGACCACGGGGAGCACACCACACACCTCTCCGGGTCCACAGCATCGCTTGCCACAGAGCCCTCTGCACAAAGAGTGGGTCACTGCATTTTAGAGGGATAGTCAGGTCACACAGCGAGTCAGCGATGCCTTGGATCCTAAGGAAGGAAGTGAAATTGTCAGGCGCTCTGTTGTGTCCAACTCTCTGTGACCCCACGAACTGCAGCACGCCAGGCCTCCCTGTCCATCACCAACTCCTGGAGTTTGCTCAAACCCATGTCCATCGAGTCGGTGATGCCATCCAGCCATCTCCTCCTCGGTCGTCCACTTCTCCTCCTGCCCTCAATCTTCCCAGCATCAGGGTCTTTTCCAATGTATACTCTGACCATATTTTCAACTCCAGCAGAGACTGACATGTCATGGAAATTTTTCCCTCCTAGTTATAGTCCTTCAGGATTTAAATTAAAAAAAATAGAATTAAAAAAAAATTAATGGGGACAGACTCTTGGTTTCAGATGACAAAAATGTTCTAGAGATAAGTGTTGGGGATGGATGTGCAGTGAAGTAAAAGTCTTCCATGGGCCACAGAGCTGTGCATTTCAGAGCGACTGAGGTGGCAAATTGACCCGGTCTGCATTGCTCCACAACAAACGCTACGTGCAGAAATCCACTCTCTTCTTTTCTTTCTCACTGACTTTTCCTTGGACGTCCCCGGCTGTAACGTGAACACATGCTTCAAAACGTGTCACCCTCAGGAAGTCATAAAAATCCCGCTGAGGGATAACAGAAACCATCTTTTCTCCTGTGAGAATTCGGCCTCGTGAGGACTCGAGACCACCGTCTTCAACTCCAGCATGGTCTAGATGGAACACCTTGACGTCTCTGAGCGAACCGTCAGGAATTCGGTGGGTCCGGTTTGAGTTTTCGCAAAGCGCTATTATGCAGAGGGGCAGAGTGAAAAAAAAAAAAAAGCGGTCCCCACCCCCACCGTGGGTCACCCCAACCCGAGCACCCATGGCGGGTCGCAGACCTGGTCCACAACAGCCCTTTCTTCCTCCGCTAAGCAAAGAGGAGATTTTCAGAAACAAAAAAAAGCGCTGGAAGGGAAACGGGCAGAGATTAAAAATTCATTCACATCATTTTCGCCAGCCCCATCCACCCCAGAAATACCAGGGGGAAATCTGCAGCGTTTTAACTGGAAATAGTTTTGGGCGTTAAGAAATCGTATAATCATAAATCCTACCTATAGAGCTCGCCCATTAATGACTTTCACCTGTTTGGGGCATGTATGTAAGTCACGCTAGACCCTGAATTTCAGAACTTAGGGCAATGAAACCTAACACTTCACCTCGGACTGTTGGGTTAAGCACCACAGCCACCCTGCCTTGTGTTTTTTTCAAACGGAAAGAAAGAAAACTGAGGAGACTTTGAATTAGTTAAGCTCTTGTAGAGAAGGTGACATTTCATTTTACGTGCTTTTTAATAATATTTTTTTTATGAGGCTTAATCCAATTGCAAATTCTTCGCAAGGACCATACGCTGGGATTTTTAGAAAGCACGAAGCCCGAAAGTGCGGAGTCAGGAGAGGAACAGACCCTGCTTGTGTGGCTCACGTGTGGACTCCTACAGGCACGGGGCTCCGAGCATCTCTTGCTCAGTCGTGTCTGACCCTTTGTGACCCCAGGGACTACAGCACACCAGGCCTCCCTGTCCATCACCATCTCCCAGAGCTTGCTCAAACTCATGTCCATCGAGTCGGTGATGCCATCCCACCATCTCATCCTCTGTCGTCCCCTTCTCCTGCCTTCAATCTTTCCCAGCATCAGGGTCTTTTCCAATGAGTCAGCGCTTCACATCAGGTGGCCAAAGCATTGGAGTTTCAGCTTCAGCATCAGTCCTTCTGATGAATCTTCAGGGTTGATTGCCTTTAGCATGGACTGGTTGGATCTCCTTGCAGTCCAGGGGACTCTCAAGAGTCTCCAGCACCACAGTTCAAAAGCATCAATTCTTGGGCGCTCAACCTTCTTTATGGTCCAACTATCAGATCCTTACACGACTACCGGAACCACCATAGTTTCGACTAGATGAACCTTTGTTGGCAAAGTGATGTCTCTGCTTTAAAAGAAAAATTAAATGTAAGGGAAAAAGCAAAAGCACCCTCATCGTCCTGAAAGCAAGCTGACTCCAAGGCTGCACCATTGATACCTGTCACCCAACCAGACCCAGGGGGGTAAACTGGAAATAATCTGGAGCTCCTAGTGGCTGCAAAGTGTCCCCCAGCCTCATCGCTTTTCCTTCTCCAGCTGCGGCCCCTCCTGGTCCCCACCACCATTTCTCAACTAGTCATTTATTCAGAAACAGGAAACTCCCTGGCTCTCTGCTTCTCTTCACGTTCACCCTCAACGTGACCCTGCCCCCGTTCGCTGTAGTCCAAGACACCTTCTGAGCAAATCACCAAATTCCAGCTGCCTGGGATCCACAGATCAACCACCGTGTTCCCCTGGGATGATGCTGAGCTGAAGCGGGAACGTCCGATTTGGACATCTGGGCTTCCCAGGTGGCTCGGATGGTAAAGACTTCACCTGCCAATGCAGGAAACTCAGGTTCGACCCCTGGGTTGGGAAGATCCCCTGAAAGAGGAAATGGCAACCCACTCCAGTGTTCTTGCCTGGAGAATCCCACGGACAGAGGAGCCTGGCGGGCTGCGGGCCTTGGGGTCGCAGACTCGGGACACGACTGAAGCGACTGAGCGTGCAGGCATGCACGCCCGGGGACCGACTGAGCATGCAGGCATGCACGCCCTGGTTCCGTGTCCCCGGGCACTCAGGGTCCACGTAACAAGACCCGACCTTGGGGGAGAGAGTGGGCTTCTTGGGCATGACTTGATTACCCCTGGGGCCGGGAAGCCTGTCTTTCACACCCACTGTGGAGTTTGAGGGAATGCAGGGCGCACCGCGGGCTCTCTGCAGCCCTTACATGTAGCTTTTTATTTTTGCTTTTTTTGTTGCTTTTTTTAAACCAAAGAGGGTCTACTAGAGAAGCTGCAGGTGCCTGCTGCCCCCTAGTGGCATCTGGGGTGTATGGCCCATCCGCCCAGCCCGCCTCCTAGGAGGGCTTCCCAGGTGGTTCAGACGGTGAGGAATCCACCTTCACCGCAGGTTCGATCCCTGGTTTGGGAAGATCCCCTGGAGGAGGGCATGGCAGCCCACTCCAGTATGCCTGCCTGGAGAATCCCACGGACAGAGGAGCCTGGCCGGCTACAGTTCATGCACAAAGAGCCAGACACGACTGAGGGACTAAACAACAGCAGCAAAACAGCAGAATAAAAATATCTGACTTTATGGATTCAGGCAGAAGTAGATGGAAAAATAAACTGCACCTAATCTTACGCATTTGGCTAGAAATAAGTAGAATGAACCATTTGTAACCTTATGCATTTAGGCAGAAGTAAGTAGCAGAATAAAAATATCTAATTTTATACATGTAGGCAGAAATAAATAGAATGAAAGCATCCAATCTTATGCATTTATGCAGAAATTTTAGAATAAGCTATATCCAATCTTATGCATTTAGGCAGAAATAAACAGTAGAACAACCTACATCAAAACTTATGCTTTTAGCCAGAAGTAAATAGTGGAATAAACTGTGTACAACCTCATGCATTCATGCAGAAAGAGATACCAGAATAAACTACATCTAGTGTTATGCATTTAGGCAAGAATAAATAGAATAAACTACATTGAAACTTATGCATTTGGGCAGAAATAAGTCGTAAAATAAACCGCATGTAAACTTATGCATTTAGGTAGAAATAAATAGTAAAATAAGTTATATGTAACCTGGGCTTCCCTGGGGGCTCAGCTGGTAAAGAGTCCACCTGTAATGTGGGAGACCGGGATTGGAGACCTGGGTTCGATCCAGGGGTTGGGAACACCCCCTGGAGAATTCCGTGGACTGTATAGTCCATGGGGTCCCAAAGAGTTGGACACAACTTAGCGAACTCACTGTCACTTTTACGCATTTAAGTAGAAATAAAGCATAGACTAAACTACATCCAATCCTATGCATTTACGTAGAAACGTATAGTGGACGAAACATATCTAACCTTTAGCACGTTTTTGCCTAAAGAGGAAGCTTTTTGTATACAGGAATGGTAAGCAACCAGAAAAAAAAGCAAAGCTTTTACGTCACACCCAACAGCTTCATTCTCTCTCCAGAGTCAGGCTTCCTAAGAAATGAAACTTTTGGCTCCTTATAGATAAGCAGGCATCTCAAACCTCTCCTGCCAGCTGTGGGTGTCCTGTCCAGGATTCCCTCCGAGGGAATGCTGGGAAATTCAGCGCTTGAGATGTTGCCCTGGGGTACCAGGATCTGAGTGGGAGTCTTGTCTGTGTTCAGATCGCAGGACATCACTTTTGCAAATTCCCTTGGGTCATTTTTTCTTCACTTCTTTTTTCTCTTGGAGAATAATTGCTTTGCAACATTGTGCTGCCCTCTGTCCTTGCATCGTTTTTTAAAATGGACAGAAAGATGAAAGGGTGGGGGTGACGCCAGCTGCTGTCATCAGCATATTTTCCATCATGGACTCTTCCAGCAGCGCAGAGGAGGCGACTGGTCAGTGGGGGGACTTGGGGTGCCCTTTCTGGGAAATGAGGAGGCGTGAAGGCAGGCGTGAAAATAAAGATGCATTCGACGGGAATCTTCCTTCCTTTCAGGAAAGGAAGTAACTTTTTTCTACCTCCAGGAAAGGAATTTATGCACTGTTTATGGCACCCAGAGAACACAGAGCAGGAGACTGAATTCAGGGAAATTCACCTTCTCTCCTCGGAAGGAAATGTGAAAGCTGATCAGCAAGGAGGGGAATGGATTAGCAGCAATACCCAAAGGCCAGCTTGGCGGTGAACCAACTGGTAGAAAGGCAGTGATGGGGGGCAGGAAAGAAATGCTTTGGGGTAGGATGCTGGGCGGGGGTGTGGGGAGGAGAAGCCAGAGAGAGCCAGAGAGAGAGGGTGTGTGTGTCTGTGTAGCTGACTCACACGGCTGTACAGCGGGAACCAATCCAACACTGAGAAGCAGCTATGCCTGCTCGGTCGCTTCAGGCACGTCCGACTCCGAGACACTATAGACCATCGCCATGCCCTCCCCCGAAAGCAGTGAGACTCCGGATAAACATGAATTTAAGAAAACAGTAAATAAAGTAGATGAATTGCTAAGGCGGGCAGATTTGATAGTAAATTGGATAAAATTGATTGGAAATTGACTGATTGCTAAGGCTGAGCACACAGTGGGGGGAAAAAAAATGAGAGCGTTTGTCTCTCAGTCGTGTCTGACTCTCTGCGACCCCATGGACTGTAGCCCTCCAGGATCCTCTGTCCATGGGAGTCTCCAGGCAAGGATACCGGAGTGGGTTGCCATGCCCTCCTCCAGGGGATCTTCCCAACCCAGGGATGTAACCCCAGTCTCCTATATTGCTTTACCGTCTGAGCCACCAAGGAAGACCCAAGGGAAAGCCTGAGTAGATTAGCAAAATGCCTACTGTTTTTCTAGCCACTGCTAATGAAAACTTAGAAAGCAACATTTCAAATTAGCGTATAAAGAAGTATCAAAAAAAATCACACGTACACCAGAAACTCCAAATATAAATAATGAAATCCAGCAAAATAAATTCAGCACTTCTTTCAGAAAGCATTCACAAAACTTGAATACATATGATGATCATCAATTTTGCCTGGTGGTAAAAACTCAGTATGGTAAACGTTTCCCTATATTGCTCATGGATTTCAGGGAATTGTAATAAAAAATCTTTGCTGATTTTTTCTTTTAAGAGTACCATTAACACATATGCATTACCATACATAAATTAGAGAGCCAGCGGGAATTTTTTGTAAGAGCTGAAACCAGGGCCGCCCGTGACAACTTAGAGGGGTGGGAAGGGGCGGGAAGTTCAAGAAGGAGGCGACATGTGTCTACCTGTGGCTGCTTCATGCTGATGTTTGGCGAAAACCGATACAATGTTGTAGCGTGATTACCCTCCAAGTAAAGACAAAGCAATTTACCAAAAAAAAAAAGAAAGAAAGAAAAGCTTCACACATATGGCCACCCGCCCCGGGGTCAGAGGGCTAAGGAAACAAGGACTGTGTTCCCAGGCGCCCGCACGGTCAGGGGTCACCGAGGAGACCTGATACCCAGAACCACACGTGGAAGGCTGACGGGGCAACGGTCCCTCCCCTCTGAGAGGCGAGGGCTGCAGGTGGGCAGGGGGGCGGGCACCCCATCTGGAAGCAGGGAAAGCGTGCCCCCCTCCCGGGGAGAATAAATCAGAAAAGGTTAGGGGGCACCAGGCACGTTTCAGGAACAGGCAGTCAGGATTCCACCTGCTGGACCACGGAGCATCCAGCTGGGTCCCCAGACGTTGGAATCTTAACACAGGGGTGGCGAGCGTTTGCTGTAAGACCTAACGCTACCTTTTTCCCTTCCTCCCGGAAAGAGACGGCGTCCCAGATGTGGCCATACACGCTAGGTCAGTGTGGTGTGGAAACATCACTTCCTGGGACGGTGTTTCTGGGTTGAGGGGGAAGGAGTGTGGGATTTGCCGCTGTATCACACCTTTTTGAGCCAAAAGCCCTTGAGCTCCTGAAATTCCTCATCTACCTGGAAGTAGAGCCTCCCCCACAACACGACTGTCCTACACCCCACTTCCTGGATGCAACCCTAATCTTCTTTTCTGAGCAGTGAGGATGGGACCACACCCCACGCAGACGCTGATACAAATATAAATCTCCCATCTATTCTACGAAGGGCACCTTTTCCTTCTGTGCTCTAAAGGGCACACTGATCTTTCCAGCCATTTGTTTTTCTTTCTGTGCCCTTTGTCTCCCCATTTCCAGGAAGCCACTTCTTCTCCCAGAAATGTCCTCTTCCTCTGCTCATTCCCTGTGAACATGATATAGAAAGCCCCTAATGATTCAGATTGCTCTGTGAATTCCTGTGCATATATATATATATATATATATATATATATGCTTCCTTCACTGCTTTCTTCCCTTGTTAACTCAGCTTTTATCGGTTTAATTTGCAGACCCCAGTGAACACACATAACAGGGTAGAGGAAAAGTTGTTACTCCTTGACAATGATGATAGAGGGAAAGCTGATACAGAGTGGCTAGATCCAACGTACCCCCACTTCCACTGCTCCCCCATAGTAACCTTTTCTCTTTTCTCTTCCTTTTCCCCTCTTCAAATTTCTGCCTCCCCAGATACCAGTGCAGGAGACCCAGGTTCAGTCCCAGAGTTGGGAAGATCCCCTGGGGAAGGAAATGATAATGCAGTCCAGCATTCTTGCCTGAAGAACCCCATAGACAGAGGAGCCTGGTGGTCTACAGTTCAAGGGGTTGCAAAGAGTCGGGCACAGCCGAGTGACTAACACTTTCACTTTTCAGATACCAATGAAATGCAAGCTTTGAGCTTCCTTGAAATCATTTCTCTTGTGGCACTGAGGCTGGACCAGAGAGACAGGTTTCCCCTTGCAAGTATCTAGGAAATGGTCCCTGGGATGTTGGTGATGGGCAGGACTGCAGGAAAAGATTCTCAGCTGGCCCTAACCGGAAACTTGGGAAGCCACATCCAGGCCCTTGACCAAGGTTCTCTCAGATCCTTCAGTCTTGGTGCCAAACTTCTCAGGTGACTTGGCCTATTGTATGGGCTTCTCTGCTGCCCACTGTCTGCAGGGAGAAATCTTTTCCATGCCAGGGGGCTGAGCTATTGTCTCTGTACGCCAGTGGATGACAGCAAGGGCATATACATCAAGCATGTGTGAGTTGAGTTACTGTGAGTCGGGCCTTAAGGAAAAAGCCTGGCTTTGGAAATTCTGGTGAAATTAGATGTCTGAGTCTGTAAGTTTGAGGGGGCAGTATCAGTACTGGGGGAAGTCAAGCTACGGAAACCCACTTTATACATCCTGGGCTACCATCCAGCAGACTTTAGTTATAAGTGCTATTCGCTCAGTCATGTCCAACTCATTGCAACCCCATGGACTGTAGACCCCCAGGCTCCTCTGTCCATGGAATTCTCCAGGCAAGAATACCGGAGTGGGTTTTCATTCCCTTCTCCAGGGGTTTTTCCCATCCGGGACCGAACCTGGGTCTCCTGCACTGCAGGCAGATTCTTTACCATCTGAGCCACCAGAGAAGCCCATTTAGTTATAAAGAGCTGAGAAAAAAAGCTGTAAAAGATTGCTGACAGGCCAAAAAAAAAATCCAAAACGTTGCTGAAAATGGAATCAAGAGATGATACATCATATTTCCACATAAGACACTGTATTTCAAAGACACTGCGGGTCTGTAAATTCGCCTGGTGATTCCACCCAATTCCCATCAGGATTTCTATGGGGTTTTTTTTTCCCATTGTTATTGACAAGCTATTTATAAAGGTTGTGTGGAAGTTCAAAAGGGCTTAGAATCGCCCAACAGAAGGCGTAGAGGAGGGAGGGAGGCAGACAGAGAGAAGAGACAAGAAACACACTCCAGGAGACAGTCAGATGTCACGTTTATTTGTCGCTGTTGTTCAGTTCCTCAGTCATGTTCAGCTCTTTGTGACCCCAGGAACTGCACCACACCAGGCTTCCCTGTCTTCACTGTCTCCTGGAATTTGCTCAAATTCCTGTCCACTGAGTCGGTGATGCCACCCAACCATCTCATCCCCTGCCGCCCCCTTCTCCTCCCACCTTCAATCTTTCCCAGCATCAGGGTCTTTTCCAGTCAGTCTGTTCCTCAAATCAAGTGGCCAAGGTATGGGAGTTTCAGCTTCAGCATCAGTCCTTCCAGTGAATATTCAGGACTGATCTTGAGGATTGATTGTTTGGATCTTCTTGCAGTTCAGGTGACTCTCAAGGGTCTTCTCCAACACCACAGTTCAAAAGCACCCATTCTTTTTAATGGCTGAGTAATATTCCATCGTGTAGATGCACCACAACTTCCATATCCACTCATCTGTCTATGAACATCTTCATAGCTTCCGTGTTCTAGCTATTGTAAATAACGCTGCAATGAACAATGGGATGCATGAGTCTCTTTCAATTTTGGTTTTCTCAGGGTATATGCCTAGGAGTGGGATTGCTGGGTGATATGTGGTCTTATTCCTAGGTTTTTGAGGAATCTCTGTACCATCTTCCATAATAGCTGGATCAATTTACATTCCCACCAACAGTGCAGGAGCGTTCCCATTTCTCCACACCCTCTCCAGCACTGATTGTAGACTTTTTGATGATGGTCATTCCTATGGGTGTAGGTGAACTTAGAGCATATTACACAGAGTGAAGTGAGTCAGAAGGAGAAAGATAACTATCATATTCTAACACATCTATATGGAATCTAGAAAAATGGTACTGAAGGATTTACTTACAGGGCAGCAACAGAGAAAGAGACGTGGACAACAGAATTATGGACCTGGGGAGAGGGGAGGGGAGGGTGAGATGCATGGAGAGAGTAACCTGGAAACTTTCATCACCATATATCAAATAAAGAGCTAACAGGAATTTGCTGTATGTCTCAGGGAACACAAACAGGGGCTCTATGTCAACCTAGAAGTGGGGTGGGGCGGGAGGTGGCAGGGAGTTTCAAAAGGGAGGTGATCTATGTATACCTACGGCTGATTCATGTTGAGGTTTCACAGAAAACAGCAAAATTCTGTAAGGCAATTATCCTTCAATTAAAAAAAATAAATTAAAAAAATAGCAATAGAAACAAGAGAAATAAAATAAAAACCTGAAAAAAAAAAGCATCAATTCTTCAGCGCTCAGCTTTCTTTACGGTCCAACTCTCACACCCATACATGACTGCTGAAAAAACCATAGCTTTGTTTATAGGGACCTTTGTCAGCTAAGTAAATGTCTCTACTTTTTTCATATTAAACCGTTAGAGCCCTCAGAAACTCGGACAGGAGGAGTGACATACGACCTGGGGAAAGGGGACTTGTTTATATGAAAATCCAAAAGGGCGAGATAATCGGGAAAAGACTGATCGATCCAGGCGTCTCTAGGGTGAAACCTCATTTCCTGCTAGAGACTTTTCCCCAAGTCCCCTGCAAACACTTCCACTGCCTTTCTAACATATTTCTTGCTTGCCCCAAGAACGGCACCCTCTTAGATCTCTCTGACCCCCTGGAGGAGGGCACGGCAACCCACTCCAGTGCCTGGAGAATCCCATGGACAGAGGAGCCTGGCCGGCTACAGTCCGTGGGGTCGCAGGGAGTCAGACACGACTGAGCGACTAACACTAGACCAGACTAGAAACCTCTAGGAGTGTGTGTGTGCGCGTGTTTCTTTTTCTTAAGATTGTTGTTTTATTTATTTATTTTTTTAATGTTGCCCTATCACCATGTCATTGACAGACTTATGTTTATCTGGGGAGGGCATGGCCTTAGTACACACAGCCCCTTGAGCTCATTGTCACAGAAACTGCTGCCTCAGACCAGAATCCTGGCTTCCTTGGCTCCTGTGGGCTTCCATCCGGCTCCACGCTGATCCCCGGAGGCAGGAAGTCGCCACCCTTGGGCCCTCCCAGGCTCCAACCATCAGTCTTGTTGCAGAGAAGAAAACAGAGTTGCACAGAAAGGCTGATTTCTCACCCAAAGAAACCCCAAATCCAAGGGTGTGCTGGGTTTAGCCGCTCAGTCGTGTCCGACTCTCTGCGACCCCGTGGACTGTAGCCCGCCAGGCTCCTCTGTCCGTGGGATGCTCCAGAGGCAAGGATTCTGAAGTGGGTTGCCATTTCCTCCTCCAGACCCAGGAATCAAACCCAGGAAGCCACCAGGAAAGCTCAGGGAATAAGGCTACATAAATGCCTCCTCAACGTGGAGTTACTTCTCTAACTCAGAACATCAGAAAATAGCCTCCCTTTAAAGAAAAAAGATTAAAAAAATAATAAGACCTTCCCCCCACCTAATCCCTTCTCTAGCAGAGCCTACAGACTCACGTCGTCACAAACTTTCTTATCTCAGTTTGTGCTCGGAAAACCCACTCGCTTCTCCAGAAAGTCACTTGGTTTCCTCGTTTCGCCTTTTGATCCAGCCAGCCTCCCACCCTCTCGCCTCTTAAGATGTTACAGAAGCCCCCAAAATCCTAGCCAACCTCACGGGTGACTCACAACACATCACCCCCAGCAATGCCACTTCAACCTGTGGATGATTTGCACCTAAAAGTCACAAAGAACCAGTAGACTCCTAGTAAGCTCAGCGTTCTGTTACAGCACATTTCCATGTATGATGGAAATGCTCCTTCGTAAAGTTGAAAGCCTGCTTTTTAATATGCTGTCTAGGTTTGTCATATCTTTTCTTCCAAGGAGCAGGCGTCTTTTAAATTTGCCAACGAAGGTCTGTCTAGTCAAGGCTATGGTTTTTCCAGTGGTCATGTATGGATGAGACAGATGGACGGTGAAGAAAGCTGAGCACTGAAGAATTGATGCTTTTGAACTGTGGTGTTGGAGGAGACTCTCGAGAGCTCCTTGGACTGCAAGGAGATCCAGCCAGTCCATCCTAAAGGAGATCAGCCCTGGGTGTTCGTTGGAAGGACTGGTGCTGAAGCTGAAACTCTAGTATTTTGGCCACCTGGTGCAAAGAGCTGACTCACTGGAGAAGACTCTGATACTGGGAAAGATTGAAGGCTGGAGGAGAAGGGGGCAACAGAGGATGAGATGGTTGGATGGCATCACCGACTTGATGGACATGAGTTTGAGCAAACTCCAGGAGATGGTGAAGGACAGGGAATCCTGGCCTGTGGCAGTCCGTGGGGTCACAAAGAGTCGGACACGGCTGAGCAACTGAACCACAAATGATGAATCTGTCTCCCAGGCTGGGAAAAAAGAGGTCACTTAGGAACTTTTATCAGTAGACAAAGAGGCCACTTAAGATAAACCTAGAGTCTGTCATACACAGTGAAGTAAGTCAGAGAGAAAAAAAAAATACCATACATTAATGCTATATATGGAATCCTGAAAAATGGTGCAGATGAACATGAGTACAGAGAAGTGGACATGCAGACTTAGAGACTGGACATGTGGACACAGCAGGGGAAGGAGAGGCTGGAACGAATGGAGAGCGTAGCGCCGACATATATGCCTATATTTGTTTAATGATAATTTTTACGTTAAAAAATAATATTCCTTAAAGTTAAAAAAATAGAGAATTCAGCCACTTAAATCTGCATAACAAATGCTATCATAAATACCCTATTTCACCAGACTTTCCTAGTCAGCTCCCCATAATTTGCCTTCTCCCCAAATCTCTTTTCCTTTGATCAGCTTAAAGAAGTACATAAGGACCCCTTTGAGTTATTGGCCTCTGGGGACTGCCAAGTGTGACTGAGATGCTGTGTTAATAAACTTGAGTTTCTCCTTCTCTTGTTAGTCTGTCTGTGGCCAGCCTCAGTCATAGGGTTTCACACAGAGGACTTAAGATGAACCGAGGAAAAACTTTGTCTTTTCTCCCATATGCTAATCACTGAATTCTACTGGAATTATGCACATTGCATGCATAAATCAGCTCTGGCATGGTTCCCCCCCACACACACTTCTTATTAATCTTTTGTTACTTTAATTCACAGGCCCCAGGCACAGAGCCTAAGAGGGTAAAGGAAAAATCTTTTCCCCCTACAGTTCAAATCTCACTATGGAACTGTCCTCACAGACCAATTCCTCTTGAGAACCACTTGCAAGCAGAGAGTTCGGTAGCCATCTAAGTCTTGGGCCAAATTCTTGAGTCTTATCCCAAATGCTTTATCTCCATAATGCACCCAGTGGGCTTGGGGTGTGATGGACATGCCCAGAATGTCCCCAACTCAGCAGGAGGGTCCATAATGGGGACCTTATGGTAAAAAATGCAGGTTATCAGAGTCTATAAATATTCAGAGAAGCAAGCCTGGATTCCAGGAGGTCCTGACATGGCCATACCTTTGTGACTTGATCCTTCTCCAGGAACCAGTGGCTGTCATGGCTGGGTGAGCCTTGTCCAATCAGTTGAAGATCTGAATAGAACAAAAGCCTGACCTCTTAGGAACAGAACGAAAGCCTAACACCTGGCCAGTTGCTTGATTTCAGTCATGAAAACAGATCCTAAGTAGAAAATCCAGCTCAGAAATGTGTATGACATACACATTACAAGTTGTCAATATGGCTAAATGTGTTTATCATAATGCGCTAAATAATCATAGCTAAATAAAACAATCCCTAACTCAGAATTTATATGCAAATCTACCTAGATGCAATACACACAGAGTTACAATTAGAAAGGTGTTTTAACTTCTAGGAGGGAATAGATAGGAACCTTTATTTATGGCATCAGGATAGGAAATGTGTTTAAGCAAGACAGCAGACACCCATCCTCGACACCAAAAATAGCCTACTCATCCAAGTGCGTGAGTCCATAAAAATATTCTGCTCCATGTGAACAAGCAAAGGGACCTCAACATAGATCATCAGTCATCACCCTTCAGATTTTATGCTTGAGAGAATCCAGAGGAGTCTGTCACTGGCCAGAATTCCTAAAATGTGGGTGAGTCTGAGATGTGTAATGACTGTGATCCTAAGAGAAACACCGTCTTCCTAGGAGACATTTACGACTCTTTTCCTCCAAGGGGATTCAGATGCAGGATGCAAATGACTCAGGCCTTAAATACGTCCTTGCTTCTGCTGAAATGAGCTTCCGGAATCCCATATTTCCAGCAGAATAGGTGGGGACCACCCAGGTGTGAGATGCAGGAGGTGGGAGAGTAGAGGAAAATTGAAATATTCACTCTTTACCAAGTTCTGTGTCTCGCAGCCCAGGGAAGGTAAATAGAGAACCTGAAAAAGTAGGGTCAGCAAGTAACACACGTGGAAATCACTCACTCCCTTGTTATAAAATTCAACTGCTTGCAAAATTCTCTCCACAAAAATCTGGAGGTATTAGAGTGTGAATATGTGAGTGTGTCTGTCCTAGCTTGATTTTGCATCCATGAACTTGGTTTAAAAAAATGTGATTTTTGACTTAAGACTGGGAGCCTCTGAATTTATACAGCTCAGCAGCTCTTAAATTCATGAGGTTTTTTGGCAGGCACACAGAGGCATGATGTGGAGGCTTCAAATATGCCTCTTAGGGGATTTTTTTTTAATTGAAGAAAATGTGAAAATAGAGTCAGCAGTGATGTTAACAAAATATGGACATTTTTACTACTTTTTTTTTTTTTTCAAGAAAAAAAAACACAGGTCCCTCACAAGGCCTGGAAAAGTTCTGGAATTTCTTTCTATTAAAATCCTGTTTGCCCTGTGTGACAGAAACAAGCCCAGAGGGCATTCAGCACTTCTCACGTGGTGGGTGATAAGGTACAAAAGATTCTTCTGAGAAACACAGACAGAACATATTATTAAAAGGAGGACCCATTTATTTTGTGGGGAAGTTTTGAGCATATATTTTCCTGAGAATCCATTGTTATGTCAGATTTCCGTCAGAAAGCTCCTTCTTTCCATCAGGATTCCCTCAGAAATTTTATCAGTTTTCTCAGACATCACATTATTTCACTAAGGTTTCCAAGAGAGCTATCCATTTATCTGTTAGGAGTCTATCGTAAATCTACTTTGTGTCAGGTATACAAAGGGTGTCTCCTACTCACCCTCAGGTTTCCCTCAGAAAACTTTCTTCTTCTCAGGTTTTCAGAGAAAACTTCTTTCTCTCGGGTTTTAGATTCAAACCTCTCTCTTTTAGCAGAACTTCACCAAGAAACCATATTCTTCCTCAAGACTCTACCTCAAACCTCTTTCTTTTCATCAGATTATACTTCAAACCAACATATCATCAGATTTTATTTCAAAAGTACCTTGCTTGTGTTAGATATTACCTCCAAATGACTTAGTTTCCGTCAGATTTGCCCCAGAACACCTAGTTCAGGTCAGATTTTAACTCAGAACCTCCTGGATTCTATCAGATTTGAACTAAGATCCCCCTAGTTTCTATCAGATTTTACAGCAGAACTCCCCAGTTTCTGTCAGATTTTGCCTCAGAAGACCCTGCTTTCTCAGAAACACCCGACTTTCTCAGAAGACCCTAGTTTCTGTGAGATAGTAAATGAAAAACATCAAGTTTCTGTAAGATTTGATCTCAGAGTTCCCTAGATTCTGTCAGATTTTATCTCAGAACCCCCCAGTTTCTGTCAGATGTTTCCTCAGAAGACCCTACGTCCTCTCAGATTTTGCAGCAGAAGATGCTTCTTTTGTCATGTTTGCAAAAGAAGCCCCCAAGTTCCGTCACATTTTGGCTCAGAACACCTTAAATTCTGTCAGATATGCCTCACAAGGTGCGGCTTTTGGGCAGATTTTGCCTCAGAGGTACTTGTTTCCTGCCACATTTTACCCCCAGAAGGTCCTTCTTTCTGTCGGATTTTACCTCAGAAGGTCCTTTCTCTGAGATTTTACTTCAGAAGGTCTTTCTTTCTCTTAGATTTTAGCACAGAAGGTCCTTCTGTCTTATTTCACCTCAGAAGGTCCTTCTTTCAGATTTTACCTAATAGAAAGATTCTTTCTGTCAGATTTTACCTCAGAAGGTCCTTCTTTTTGTCAGTTTTTACCTCAAAACCTCCTAGTCTCTGTCAGACTTTACCTCAGAACCCCCTAATTCAAGTCAGATTACACCTCAGAACTCCCTTCAGTCAGTTCAGTCGCTGAGTCGTGTCTGACTCTTTGCGACCCCGCGGACTGCAGCACGCCGGGCCTCCCCGTCCATCACCAGCTCCCAGAGCTTGCTCAAACTCATGCCCATCGACTTGGTGATGCCATCCATTCATCCATCCTCTGTCGTCCCCTTCTCCTCCCGCCTTCAATCTTTCCCAGAATCAGGGTCTTTTCAAATGAGTCGGCTCGTCGCATCAGGTGGTCAAAGTATTGGAGCTTCAGCTTCAGCATCACTCCTTCCAATGAATATTCAGGGATGATTTCCTTGAGGATGGACTGGTTGGATTTCCTTGCAGTCCAAGGGACTCTCAAGGGTCTTCTCCCCAACCAGGGGTCAAACCCAGGACCGTACATTGGTAGTATGGAGTCCTAGTCGCTGGACCACCAAGGAGGTCCCTCAGCTACTTGTGGCTAGCAGAAAGCCTTTTGTAAAAGAATTGCTTGATTGCATGAACTTCCCCTTCACCAAAATCACATACACACCGACCCTCCACCTGACCTCTTTGGAGCAGCTTCTCAGAGCTCTCTGAGGTACTGTCTTCCGGGCTGCAGTCCTCATTCTGCTCCAGATAGATCTGGACTCCCACCTCTCCTATTGTGCATGAGTGGACAGCGTTCCTTCATTTTCCTGGACAGCGCAGACCCCAGCCTAGGGACTCTCATATACCCAGGGCCTGATGCGGGATAGGGGTTGGTGGCACCACCAGGCACGCCGGGTGGCCGCAGACGGGACCACCATGTGTCCACAGCCGAGAGAGTTCCCACGGAAGGGCGATCGCAGCCAGAACCAGGGACAGCCTTGCACCCGTGCACGGAGGACAGTGTAGACTGACACAGAGGAGCCAGGCTCCTCTCTGCTGGACAAGGGAGGCCCGAACTCCTGGGCAGGGGGCTTTTCTCACCTGACCTGTGCAAAAAAGCAAGAAAGGAAGCCCTTTTGATCTTCCCACACAAAGCCCTGAATTCACACTCACTCAGAACTGACGGCTACACACTAATTTTTCGTTCTTGAAGCAGAGTAGATTTGCCAGGCTGTGTCAGTTTTCAGCGTGCAGCCCAGCGACTCAGTAACATTTTTCAGATTCTTCTCCATTACAGTTTATGATGTTATTATATTGAGTAGAAGCCTGTGTACTATACAGAAGGTCCTAGTGCTGAAGCTGAAACTCCAGCCCTTTGGCCCCCTGATGCGAAGGACTGACTCATTGGAAAAGACCCTGATGCTGGGAAAGACTGAGGATGGGAGGAGAAGGGGACGACAGAGGAGGAGATGGTTGGATGGCATCGCCGGCTCCATGGACATGAGTTTGAGCAAGCTCTGGGAGCTGGTGATGGACAGGGAGGCCTGGCGCGCTGCAGTCCATGGGGTCACAAAGAGTCGGACACGCCTGAGCCACTGAGCTGAACTCGACGGTGGAAAATCTATTTTATACATAGCGGTGTGTATCTGTAAACCACAGACTTCTAATGTATCCCTCCACCACTTTTCCCCTTGGGTGACCCTGAATTTGTTTTCTATGTCTGCGTGATGTGAAGTGAAAGTGATGGTCACTCAGTCGTGTCCGACCCTCTGCGACCCCATGGGCTGTACCCAGCAGCCTCCTCTGTCCATGGGACTGTCCAGGCAAGAATACTGGAGTGGGTTGCCATTTCCAGGTGATCTTCCTCCCCAGGAATTGAACCCCGGTCTCCTGCACTGCAGGCAGATTCTTTACTGTCTGAGCCACAAGGTAAGCCCAAGAATACTGGAGTAGGTTGCCGTTCCCTTCTCCAGAGGATCTTCCCAGCCCAGGAATTGAACCCAGGAAATGGCAACCCACTCCAGTATTCTTGCCTCGAAAATCCCATGGACGGTGGAACCTGGTGGGCTATAGTGCACGGGGTCCCAAAGAGTCGAATATGACTGAGCAACGTCTCTTCCACTCCTACACTGCAGGCAGATTCTTTACCGTCTGCGCCACCAGGGGAGGCCCGAGGGTCTGAGCCTCCTCCAGAGAAAATGCTCGCGATGCTTCTGACGCAAGCACGGTGTATGTGTGTGTGGTCTCTGCGTGGAGAGACTCTGCATTCTCCCTGAACAGCCAGAAAATGTGTCACCATCCGGGGTGACCTAGAGGTTCCCACAGACCCTGCAGGGTGAAGAGTCGGCCACACAGGGCGGCCCGGCCGCAGCCAGACAGCCGAGACTCGGAGGGCGCGGGGTGGGCTGAGGGCGAGCCCCACAGGTCACCCGGCCGCCCCTGCAAGAGGTCACCTGCCGCAAGCTTTCCACACCCCTGAGGTTTAGGGGTTCTTGGAGGGTCTGCGGTGCGTTCAGTCTCTGGGCAGCACGGAGCAACTTAGTCTCCAGGCCCTCCTCTCCCTTCCCTGGAGGGCAGGAGGGTAGGGCTGAGAATTCCGAATTCCAACCCTCTTGACACTGGGTTGGTTTCCCTGGCAACCAGCCACCATCCTGAAGGTTTCCAAGGGCCCCTGGAGGGTTGAAAGGGGCTTACTATGAATAACAAAAGATGTCCCTCGACCCAAAATCCTCAGGACATCCTGGGGCGGGGGAGGGGGGGTTAGGACTTCTGAGTCTGGAACCTGTTCAGAGAATCTCTGTTAATAACGGTTAAGTCAATACGAAAAGATCTGCCTAGTCAAAGCTACGGTTTTCCGAGGAGTCACATATAGATGTGTGAGTTGGACCATAAAGAAAGCTGAGCACCGAAGACCTGATGCTTTTGAACTGTGGTGCTGGAGAAGACTCTTGAGACTCCCTTGGACTGCAAGGAGATCCAACCAGTCCATCCTAGAGGAAATCAGTCCTCAGTGTTCATTGGAAGGACTAATGCCAAAGCTGAAACTTCAATACTTTGGCCACCTGATGCGAAGAGCTGACTCATTGGAAAAGACCCTGATGCTGGGAAAGATTGAGGGCAAGAGGAGAAGGGGATGATGGAGGATGAGATGGCTAGATGGCATCACTGAACTCAATGGACATGAGTCTGAGCAAGCTCCGAGAGTCAGTGATGGACAGGGACCCCTGGCATGCTGCCGTCCATGGGGTCACAAAGACTCAGACACGACTGAGCGACTGAACTGATCTGAACTGAACATGTATACAATGGAATATTATGCAGCCATAAAAAGGAATAAAACTGAATCATTTGCAGAAGGTTTCCATTTGCATTAGTAACAAATTCCAGAGGACCCAGAATATCATACATAAGATACGTAACAGCCAGTATGGGTAACAATATGGATAACTGTTATGTGTTGTGTTGAGTAGGTCCCATGCAATGGATTCTTCTTTCATAACATCCACCAACCAAGTTTATTATTAACTCTGCAAACTTCTGGGCTCCCCCAGTGGCTCAGTAGTAAAGAACCCACCTGCCGTTGCAAGAGATGAGAGTTCAATCCCTGGGTCGAGAAGATTCCCTGGAGAAGGAAATGACAACCCGCTCCAGGATTCTTGCCTGGAGAATCCCATGGACAGAGGAGCCTGGAGGGCTGCAGTCCACGGGGTCGCAGAAAGTCAGAGGAAACTGAACACACACACCCGCTACAGTCTTCTGGGGAGGTAGAGAAATACTCTCGTTTATAAATAAGCCTGAAATCTGTTCATCTGAAAACAGATTTCTCTCTGGTAAATCGTACAGATAAACGTCCTCCAGGGAGAGTCTCCCACCCACAGGAACGGAAGTGGAAGATGTGGAAATCCAAGGGGAAGAGGAGGGTAACTCCACCTCCCTAGTTTAAAGGGCTTTGCAAACCCCTGCTTCCCTCCGGTCCACGCCACACCTCTGCCTGGGTACCTGCCGTGTTGGTTCATTCCTCCAGCTGCCCGTGCAGGCTTTCGCAACAGACAGGCTCAGAGAGGTCCCTGCCCTGCCTGAGGCCACACAGCTCGGCACCATCTGACTCCAAGCCGCTGAGTCACTCTCTCCGAGGCTCCGGCCCCACGCCGGGCTGCGGTCCCTGTGCCGCTTGGAGAGTGGACATCTGCCCTTTTGCGCAAAAACATTCCATCTGCCTTTTCCCAGGGACCCCCAGGCACACGGGTGCTCAGCTAGGGGTTTTCGGGGGCATGCAGCTAAAGCCCGTGAGAGTCATTTCCGAGGTTGATCACGGTGATAACCGTGCCCTCGGGGGCAGGGGGTCGCAGAGGGGAAACAAGGCGTGGCGAGGAGGACAAGGGTAGATAGCATCTCTGAGTCACAGCCGCCCTGTACAACACCCGATATCTTGGGGTGTGTTGGGAGCTTAGCATCACGGACCTCACCCCGTTTCAAACTAGGAAAAATGTGAGAAGAATCACTCCGATGTTGGGTCGGAGTGTGAGGGAGTTGGGGGTAGAGTCCCTCGTCCTGACTCACGTCTTTGGAATTGATTTATCACAGAGCTGTGACGTGGGGCGCAGTGGAGGTTTAGCAGAGTTGTGTTCTCACGGCCGTTGTTGTAGGTACTGAATGAGGGAGGGAGAGCGTCCCCTCCGGGAGAGACCAGTCTGTGCCAGCAGAGCCATTGCCCTGCAGCTCAGTGACAAACGGGCAGGCCCTTCCTGAGAGCCTCCCAAGCCTCAGAACTCAACCCCAGCCCCTATCCAGCCGGGGAGGGTGCTGCTGGCTTTAAGGAGCAGGAATTCTAAACCTCCGTGAGGTCCCCAGCACCCCGCGGCTGACCCTCTGCGTGAACACGGACACTGGAGCTCCCTGGAAAGGGGCCTGGCTCCCCTCACTCCACAGGCCACCATGGGGCAGGACCCCCAGTCCGCTTCTCCAGGGTTTCACCCACAGGCTTGGTTGCTTGGTCGTGTCCGAGAGTTTGTGACCCCCATGGACTGCAGCCCGTGAGGTTCCTCTGTCCATGGGATTCTCCAGGCAAAAACACTGGAATGGGTTGCCATTCCCTCCTCCAGGAGCTCTTTCCCACCCAGGAATCGAACCTGGGTCTCCAACATTACGGGTGGATTCTTCACCCACTGAGCCATCAGGGCCTAAACCTTAGTCCTGGAACTCTTAAGGGCAGCTTTATCTCACGCCCTTGACTATAAGGTTTCTGACACAGCGGACCTCAGCCCTGAGCATAAAGCAGATCTGGTACCACAAGGTCCCTTATGGTTCCCAGGGGGGAAGGATGGGGGGAGGGACAGTCAGGGAGTCTGGGATGGACATGGACACACTGCTGGATTTACCATGTAGAACCAGCAAGGACCTGCTGGACAGCACAGGGAACTCTGCTCAGTACTCTGTAATAACCTCATGGTTCCCAGGGGGAAGGATGGGGGAAGGGACAGTCAGGGAGTCTGGGAGGGACATGGACACACTGCTGTATTTAACATGGAGAACCAGCAAGGACCTGCTGGACAGCACAGGGAACTCTGCTCAGTGTCATGTGGCAGCCTGGATGGGAGGGGAGTCTGGGGGAGAATGGACACACGTATATGTAAGACTGAGTCCGTTCACTGTCCACCTGCAACCATCACTGTGCTGTTAATTGACTATAACTCAACTCAGGAGAAAAAGTTCCAACTTAGGTGTTTGACTCAGGGGACTCACCCCAGAGCTCTGTGACACCTATGGGGTGAGTGGGTGTGAGGGAGACTCAAGAAATAGGGAACACACGTATAGCCGTAGCTGATCCCCTGAAAGAATCTGCCTGCCCACGCACGGCATGCAAGTTCAGTCCCTGGTTGGGGAAGATCCCCTGAAGGAAGGCAGGGCAGCCCACTCCAGCATTCTTGCCTGGAGAATCCCAGGGACAGAGGGGCCTGGCGGGCTAGTCCACAGGGTCGCAAACCGTCGGGCACGACTGAAGCCACTTAGCAAAGCACAGCACTAGGCTGATCCAGGTTGATGTGGGCCAGAGACCCACACAATGTTGTGATTATCCTTCAATGAAACATTGATCAATTAAGAAAAAAAGTAAAAAGACGTGGAGCAGGGCTGGGATCCATCCCACTCACAGATGGGGAGTGGGGCCCTGCCTCCCTCACTCCATCAACGCCTGTCTGGACACCCAGCACTGGAAACAGGGTCAAACCCAGGGCGCCCATGAGAGCTCTAAGCAGGACTGCTAAATTGCATTCATACCGTCCTTTCTCTGAAGGGGGCTGTGGGATGCAGTGGTTTCAGAGTAAAGCAATTTTTCCGAAACAGGATGTTCAGAACTTTCTCTCGGCTCGCAAAGTCTCCAGCCCGACACTCCCGCCCACCTTGGGATCTGCCTCGAGAAGCAGTGACTTTTGGGGTCCCCACACCCCGCTCCCCAACCGGCCACCCTGCACACCACCTCTGACCCAGGAATGACCCTTCCATACCAGGAGCGATCAGGTGAACGCCCAGCCTCCGGGGCAGGCACGGGGACCGACTGCACCTGGAAACCTGCCCCCACATTGCACAACCCACATCCCACAGCTACAAGACACGTACCGCACGGCGTTTTCTGGAAACTGCCCAGGAACAGGCTGCTGAGCTGGAAAAAAAAATGGGATGAGAGTCTTTCTCTGTTTGCAATACCCTGTCAAGCGGGCTTCCTGCGACGGGTGTAGCGATCCGGTGTCAGCTGAAAACTAGTGAGCACCAGGAAGCAGAGGGTTATTTTATTCGGTGGGAGTGTGTGCAGGACTCCAAGCCCTGGGGACAGCATCTCGGGAGCTCTGAAAAAACAGCTCCGAGGAGGTGGGAGGGGGAGTCAGGCTGTAAGCAAGTTTGCGACAAAGGGAGCAGGCGATCTGAAGGTCAAAGATCAGGTGTCAAGGGCAGGGACGGAGTATTCTCTCTAAGGGAGGATGCAAGCTTGTGGGCTCACCGAATTCATTCCTTTCAAATGCACCTCTGCTGCCTGGGGCCAAGCTTGGGTCCTTGTTCACCTTAAGGAGTGAAAGAGGGCTCGGATGGCTGATTCTTGCTTTTCCCCAGCTAGTCAGCCCCTTAGTGATCACCGTGGGGTGGGGGGTGGGGGGTGGCATCTTCTGGATCACAGTTTTGGGAGCGCACATTCATATTTGTCCCTTGGACTGCAAGGAGATCCAACCAGCCCATCCTCAAGGAAATCAGTCCTGAATATTCACTGGAAGGACTGATGCTGAAGCTGAAGCTCCAGTCCTTTGGCCACCTGATGCGAAGAGCTGACTCACTGGAAAAGACCCTGATGCTGGGGAAGATTGAGGGTGGGAGGAGAAGGGGATGACAGAGGATGAGATGGTTGGATGGCATCACCGACTCGATGGACATGGGTTTGAGTGGACTCCGGGAGTTGGTGATGGACAGGGAGGCTTCGCGTGCTGCGGTCCATGGGGCCGCAGAGGCAGAGGTGATTTGGGGACTGACCAACAGTCGCTTTCGGAGGGGAGAAATTGCTGATGGCTGTGACCTGCCTGGTTTATCTGACGTAGCAGGAGGCATTTTTTCCCTCCGCACTGGCTTGCTGTCTGTTCACTGGTAAAGGTGATGTCTTTCCATTTCTACTTTTGTGGAGGAGTTTCCTCTAGGGTGGGGAGACGTTCTGCTAAATTAGACTTCCTCAACACCACACACACACACACACACACACACACACACACGCACATGCAGACTCCAGGTATATCTGATCAAGCTTGTCTACTACATCCTGCAGACACAGACAAGATAAACTCAGTGCCAGCCTGAAAAAACAAACAAAAAAAACCCGAGAAATCAATACTCTAGACATCTAGAAAGCTCCTGTACCTGACGTCTAAGGGGATCAAACTGCCATTCTCTGTTTCCACGAAGAGCAGAAGCCCGCTTACATTCTACCATAGTTCTCCTGCACACAGTTTGTTTTTTTTTTTTAAACATTTCAATATCAAAAAAGAAGCAATGATGTACATTCAACCTGGGACACTTTGTTCCCGAAGAGCGCCTTTACATTCAAATATCTCTCGGGAGCAAGGTCCTGAGTCACTAGTTAAACGGAACCCTGGTTCGTAAAATGCCTCAGTGATTGCAGAAAGAGTTTGTTTTTTTTTTTCTCTCTCTCTCTCTCCCTGGGGAGGGAGGCGGGTGGCTGTTTGGTGTCAGCAGAACAGGGGTCCTGCGCCTCGCCTGCTGGGTACGTGTGATGAGAGACAAATGATCCAGGAGCCACTTGTGAGTGGAAGTATGGGAAGGACAGGAGCGGGTGGGTGGGCATGTGCAAAGCAGGGTGGTCTGGGTTATCTTCCCTTACGATTTCTGTGAGCCAGGTGACAGCAAGAATCAGCCCGACCAAGGATCTGCCGCCTACAGGCAGTCCACCTTCAAGCCCTTGGATGTCGGCATGAATGGGATGCATTGCTTGGGGGTGTAGGGGCACTGGGTGACCTTAGACACTGGTTGGGCCTTTGGGGCACTGGATGACCTCAAACATCAACATCTTTGGTTCCGGGGTGTCCTGTTCATGGTGGGGGTTTTTTTTTGGCCCCCTAGGTGTTCTCCCAGGTCCTCAAGCATCAACATAGATTGGGATGTTGGCTTGTGAGTTTGCACCCCCTCATAACATCATGTAAGAATTGTCGCTCATCACAAATGTGAAATCCCCAAGAGAGACCACCCCTCGGCCCTGGGGCAGCTGGCGAGGGAGCTGGCCGGAGTCCCCGGGGGCCTCTTCCTCCAGCATCTGCGGGTACAGTGGGCTTGTCATCACCACGGTCTTGGGCTTCTCGGCCTCGGCCGGCTGGACCACCACGGCGTCTTCTGGGGCACACTCTAGCTCCCCGTCTTCCATTTTGTTCAAGGGGGCCACGTTCTGTGTGTCCTTGATCCACTCCTGCAAGGATGGAGAATCGTGGCTCACATTAGAAAGCATGAAATGACATCGTTTGCACCTATATGGATGGACCTAAAGGGTGTCATTCTGGAATAAAGTGAGTCAGACAGAGAGCAAGGAATGTCATAGGATGCCCCTTTCCTGTGAAATCTAAAGACAAATGAAACACAGAGGCTCAGAGGCATAGAAGAAGAACATATGGTTGCTGGGGAGAAGGGACAGTTATGGAATTGGGGAAGGTCATGGACACACGGCTGTATCTAAAACAGAGAACCGACAAGGACCTGCTGGACTGCACAGAGAACTCTGCTCAGTACTCGGTAATAACATTATGGTTCCCAGGGGGAAGGATGGGGGAAGGGATAGTCAGGGAGTCTGGGATGGACATGGACACACGGCTGTATTTACCATGGAGAACCAGCAAGGACCTGCTGGACAGCACAGGGAACTCTGCTCAATACTCTGTAATAACCTTATGGTCACCAGGGGGAAGGATGGGGGAAGGGATAGTCAGGGAGTCTGGGATGGACACGGACACACGGCTGTATTTAACATGGAGAACCAGCAAGGACCTGCTGGACAGCACAGGGACCTCTGCTCCATGTCGTGTGGCAGCCTGGACGGGAGGGGAGCTGGAAGAGAATGGATATGTGTATATGGCTGGCTGACTCCACCTGCTGCTCACATTGTTAATAACCTTTACCCCAATACAAAACATTTTTGGTGTTAAAAAATTTTTACCTAAAAAAGTTACTGTGGCTCAGACTCTGTGTTGCAAAGCCCTGCCCTCAGGGCTGGTCCATCTTCACACACGTCCCTGGCGTGGACACTGTCCCCGGTTGGGACAAAAAGGTTCTCATGTCCAGCGTCTCGGTATGGAATCCTGTGGTTTTCACACCTGCCTTTTGCCATCAGCCTCAAAGCGCTGGCCTGTGGTCACTCCAGACACACGAGGGCGCCTGCACGTCTTTTCAGAAACCCAGATCCGTTCTCCACTCCCAGCTACGTTGTCTGAGATGGGAGTGATGATGCATCAGAGGGAGGACGTTCGGTCAGCAGGTCCGAGGGAGCGGACGCTGAATTTCTAACAAGTGACCCAAGATTTCCTGAGGTTGGGAGCTCCATGGGACTGCCCTCCTCAAGGGGACTCCTCACTCCCTTCTAACATCCCTCCCCGGCTCCTTCTTCTAGCCCCAATTTTGGGGAAAAAAATGAGATTCGCTGTCCTAAATTCTGTTACAATCCCCTCTCCTGTCCCTTAACGGACTGGGACACCACTCCCAAATATGGCCCTTGGACGTGTGGAGGATGTTGGCCTGAAGGCAGTTAAGTATGAAGAGCTGCGGAGTCTGTTGTCTGCTCTCCACTTATGCTCCCTAAAATTGATATTAATATTAATTGATGCCCCTTTGGGAAAGTAAATGTACATTTGGAAGAGTCACCTGGTCCCTTCCAACTCCAGAGACAATGCTTATCACCTGAGAGAGCTTGAGTCTGCATAAAACTTTATTAAACAGCCCTCATTTCTCATGTGTTTCCTCATCACCTCCTCACATCTCACCTGCTGCTCACAGGTCCCCAGCCCCTTTTCCTGTACTTAGCCTCTTCCGAACACGCTATCATCCTTTGTTAAAATGGCAAACCAGCCCCAAGGTCTAACTGATTCTTGGGGGGGTTCACATCTCTCTCTTTAATCTTTCTGGTCTGTTTAATTTGCAGGGCCCCAAAGACAGCACTTAAGAGGGTAGAAGATTTTTTTTTTTTCTTTTCATCTCCTATACCTAATTAGTTTTACAATTCACTTTGCTCCTCTAGGAAGGTGAATGGACTTCCCAGGTGGCGCTAGTGGTGAAAAAACAAAAACAAAAAAATGCCTGCTGATGCAGGGGACCTAAGAGATAGGAGATCGATCCCTGAGTCGGGAAGATCCCCTGGGGAAGGAACTAGCAACCCACTTCAGTATTCTTGCCTGGAGACTCCCATGGACAGATGAGCCTCGGAGGCCGCAGTCTGTGGGGTGGCAAAGAATTGGATACAATTGAAGCAACTGAGCAAAAACAAAAAACAAAAAAGCCAAAATGAACAGTGCTCTCTCTTTCCAAAATAATGCTATATCCAACTGCTACGCCTCAGAACGTGGGAACAGGACTTAATTTGGGAACAAGGTCTTTTCTTTGCAGAGGGGATGGAGTGAAGAGTCTGAGATGAGGTCTTCCTGGATGGGGGTGACCCTAAACCCCGGGACAGGGTCCTTACAAGACACCGAAGAGGGGAGACACAGACGCAGAGGAGAAGTCACGGGGAGACGGAGGCGGAGACAGGATGGCAGCGGCCACCAGCTCAGGGGCGGATGCCCAGAGCTCCCAGAAGCCAGAAGAAGAGGGAGGACCCTCCGCTGGAGCCTCTGCAGGGAGCTCAGCCCTGGGACACCCTTGACCTCAGACGTGTGGTCCCCAGGACCAGGGGGGAGGATGAGCGTGTGATGCTTTGCACCCCCAGGTTTGTCGCAGCCCCAGGGAATGCACAGCGTCCTATAAAATCCACGCCTGGTGATGCGGGGAGCCAGCCCGCCCCCTCGCTCCAGCCTCCCCAGTTCCTCCTCGGCCCAGCAAGCATTTATCACAGGAACACAGCTAAACAGTTGAAAAGAGGAAATGCAGGTTTCACGGTCGGCCCCCTGCAGTGGGAACAGAGTAAGAACGGAACCTCCTGATAAGATCAGAAGGCGAGGAGGCTGGAAAATCCCATGGTCCTGGGGCGGAGGGGACACCGATCTGAGACCGATTTCAAGAGAAGCCGCCCTCGGAGACCCTTGGATCCACTTTCTCTGACCGAGAGAGAAAAACAGTAAACCACTGCTTTCGGATTCGAAGAGGCTTGCGGGAGTTTAAAGAGGATTAAAAGCTGTTTGTGGGTTTCTTTTCTCTTCTTTTCATTAATGGTGAATCAGCCCCAGTGTTCACTGCAACTCTGTTCACAATGGCCCAGACACAGATGCAGCCTCAGAGTCCGTCGGCACAGTACTGAGCAGACAATGTCTGCTCCAGGGGGATCGGCCCAATTCAGCCATGGAACCCAGGCCTCCTCCTTCGCAGGCAGATTCTTTACCATCTGAGCCTCGGGGAAAGCCCCCGATAAAGGACATGTGGTAGATATATACACGCTGGAATGTTGCTTACTCATAAAAAGCATGAAATGAATGTCATCTGAAGCATCAGCGATGAGCCCAGAGATTATCATGCTAACTAACTGAAGAAAGTCACACAGAGAAGGAGAAACATGTGACATCCCTTACATGCAGAATCTAAAAAGAAATGGTGCAAATTAACCTGTGTACAAAACAGAAACAGGCTCACAGGCTCAGAGAATGGATTTATGGTTACTAGAAGGGACGGGTGTAGGGAAGGGATAGTCAGGGAGTCTGGGATGGACGTGGACACATTGCTGTATTTACCATGGAGAACCAGCAAGGACCTGCTGGACAGCACAGGGAACTCTGCTCAGTACTCTGTAATAACCTCATGGTTCCCAGGGGGAAGGATGGGGGAAGGGATAGTCAGGGAGTCTGGGATGGACATGGACACACGGCTGTATTTACCATGGAGAACCAACAAGGATCTGCTGGACAGCACTGCTCCATGTCATGTGGCAGCCTGGATGGGAGGGGAGTTTAGGGGAGAATGGTACACATGTATGTATGGCTAAGTCTCTTTGCTGTCTGGCTGAAACTGTCATTAATAGACTATACCCCAGAGCAAAATAAAAAGGTGATTTTAAAAATGCCTCTAAGCATAAAAAATAAAATATTGAAGGGGGGTGATCCCAGGGCCACCCACAGCAAGCTTGCGCAAGGAGATGCCGCTTACCTGGAAGTTACCTTGGTGGGATTCAAAGAGCCCCAAGAAGGAGAACTTGGGATCAGGAACGCTGGGCATGAGAACCTTCTTAATCCTGAAACAGACATGGACAGTCTGGTCAGATGGGCTGGCACCCACGTGGAAAGACCCCCACCAGGGGCCCAGGACAGCTGCAGATGGATCTTGAGGGCTAAGCACTTTGGTGGAATTGCTTCCTCTTAATAAAAAGCAGAGCCAGGAGATGCTCTCTGCCCTCTCCCATCTGCCTGAAAGGAGAGCATCAATTTCCCTCCTGATTAAAAAAAAAAAATGCAATAATTCCATTCGTAAAAGTGCACCCTCTCCAGTAGCAGTAAATGGACCATGAGTCACACCACCAAGATTGTAGCAGGATAATTCCATTCAGACAACCTTCATCGGCTTATCTCAGACATCTCTCTTCATCACTTCCCCACAATTTACGCCCATCCAGACTCCCTGTTCCCTTGTCTAGTGACTTCTCTGCAGATTTCTGCCTTTTGTTCAAATGCTATAAAAGTCCCCGGATGAACTGGCTGGTTAGGTGTTCACTTGCTTCCCGTGAATGACTTGTGCACTTAAAAATATTACATCAAAGAAAAATAGAGAGAGAAAGACATATTCCTCTGTTGCTGTCTTTGGGTGATCAGTTTAATTTGCAGGCCCCTAGAACAGAACCTAAGAGAGGTTCTCCTCTGATAGGATGTTAATCCAACGGGAGTGGGGTCCTTATAAGAAGAGGAAGTCAGGACAGAGACACACACACAGAAGGACAAGCCTGTGAGCACTCAGAGGAGACGGCCATCTACATGCCCAAGAGAGAGGCCTCAGGAGGAGCCAGCCCTGCCCACACCTGGGTCTCAGGCTCCAGCCTCCAGGACTGGGAGAAATAAATGTCCGTTGTTTGAGCCCCCGGTTATGGCAGCTCCGGAAAAATAATACAGTTGATTAGACCACTCATTGTAACAGAAGCTTTCTAAAAGACAGGAGGAGTGTTCCCCCCACCCCAAAGAAGTGTATTCCTCAGATTCCCTTTGGGGTGATTTCAGTTTTGAATTAAAAACATCAGACCAAAACACAACAGCAAGAGCAAAAGAACATCAGACCTGTCCCTTGTCAACACCCCTGTCTGATTGCTTCATCTGCTCCCTGCTCCCTACTTCCTCTATTCCTGGGCAGAGAATGATAAAGGTAGCGTCTGTCTGAGCTGGTGAAAGTGGGAAATCTAGAGTGAAGAACTAATGGGCAATTTGCAAGGATTAAGAGAATTATCCCCATGCCATATCTAACCATGATGGAATGTCCTTGACACTGTCTAACTCAGGCTGGCTCAGACCCAGCGTGAGTGGTCCAGATGGAACTCCATCTTTTTCTATGCAACATGCCCCTTGTTGCTATGGAAACGGCAACCTAAGAAATAAAGATGGTGTCCACAGTCCTGGGGATCAGTCTCTTCAAACATCATCAACAATCAAACGCCTGGGCACAACTAAGTTTAAATGGCAGCAGTTAAATTATTGCCTGGAAGGATAACAGAGCAAACTATTTAATATCATATTTTTGAAAAGCTTTCTATGGTTTCAAAGAATCTTGTTTTGCTCTATCTGTAACTGGATTTACAAACCAGACACGCTTTGCTTGTCCAGTTCTCCCCATATCACTTACCAAGTGGTCCAGTTTAATAAATGTCGATAAAAATTAAAAGATGTTCTACATGCCTGTCATTCTAACATGACAGGACAGAGTTCAGTGGGGTGTGCGTTTGAAGAAAAGTAACTCCAATCACCTCGGACCAACTATTAAAAAGCAGAGACATCACTTTGCTGACAAAGGTAGGTATAGTCTCAGCTATGTTTTTTTCCAGTAAGTCATGTACGGACGTGAGAATTGGACAGTAAAGAAGGCTGAGCGCCAAAGAAGTGATGCTTTCAAACTGTGGTGTTGGAGAAGACGCTTGAGAATCCTTGGACAGAAAGGAGATCAAACCAACCCTAAAGGAAATCAGTCCTGAATATTCACTGGAAGGACTGATGCTGAAGCTGAATCTCCAGTACTCTGGCCACCTGATGTGAAGAGCTGACTCACTGGAAAAGACCCTGATGCTGGGAAAGATTGAGGGCAGGAGGAGAAGGGGACAACAGAGGCTGAGATGGTTGGATGGCATCACCGACTCGATGGACATGGGTTTGAGTAAACTCCGGAAGTTGGAGCTGGACAGGGGGAGGCCTGGCGTCCTGCGGTCCATGGGGTCAGATGCAACTCAGTGACTGAACAGCAAAAACACTCATAGGAGTGAACATTCCTGCATCCTGCGGTCTTCATGAGAATATTTCTCAACAAATCCTGCGGGTGTCTCGACCCTTTTGTCATTCACTATTCACCTCCCCGCTTTCTTGTCACATACCATGTGCATTAGAGCGAAAGTGATATTCAGCTAATACCCACACCACACAATTGTTTTTTTCCTCCCAACTCACTACATATGGGAACCAAACCCCACGCAGCTGAGGATTCCGGCAGGGATGTCCTTACCTGTGTAATTTCCACAGAGACAGAAGCAGGAGGAAGACTGCCAGGAAGGAGACCATGCCAGCAATTAACATAAACCTGGGCACAAGGCTGTTTTCCCAGCACGAATCTGGAGGGAAGCACAATGAGGGCCGTGACGTTTTCAACATGGTACCGGATCGCCCGCTAATCCCCCGCCACTGCTGTTTTTCTTTCCCTCGAGAAATGTCAGAGTCAGCAGATCCTGATTTTGGTGTAAAACATCCTGGAAGGAGAGGTGGGTGCACCAGAGAGGTCAGACAGAAGGGAGCACAGACTCGCCTTACTGCCAGGGGTGTCTGTGGGCATCAGGGCTTGCTTTTGTCTGTCTATCTGTCTATCTGCCCCTCCATCTATCTGTCTACCTGGGACTCCCCCCCTGGGTAGCAGTAAGAAGAATCCGCCTGCCAACGCAGGAGACGTAAGAGACCTGGGTCTGATCCCTGGGAGGGGAAGATGCCCTGGAGAAGGAAATGGCAACCCACTCCAGTACTCTGGCCTGGAGAATCCGTGGGCAGAGGAGCCTGGCGGGCTGCAGTCCGCGGGGTCTCGGGGTCGGACACGACTGAAGCCAAGGAGGAGGCATCCACGCGGCTGTGTATCATCTACCTGTCTATCATCTGTCTGTTATGCATCGACTAGTCTGCCGCCTGTCATGCATCTATGACAGATTTATGTGGCTCTGTATACCTCACCTCTCTGTCTCTGCCATCTGTGTAGCATCAGCTTATCTACAGCTGCGTCCTAAGTCCCTTCAGGGGTGTCTGACTCTTGGCGACCCCGTGGACTGCAGCCCGCCAGGCTCCTCGGTCCATGGGATGCTCCAAGCCAGGATACTGGAGTGGGTAGCCTTTCCCTTCTCCAGGGGAATCTTCCCAACCCAGGGATCGAACCCAGGTCTCCCGCATTGCAGGCGGATTCTTTACCAGCTGAGCCACCAGGGAAGCCCAACAACATTCATAAACAACGCTCATCATTCTTGCTAGGTCAATAGAAATAAAAGTGAAGCTGGGTCCGATGATAACGGCCACAGGAAGAGGCATTGCTCCCACAGTGACCTCTGCAGAAGGCCTCAGGGTCATCCGTGTGTTCAGGCGCCCCACTCCGCCCTCCCCGCGTGTAGCCCGCTGGCCCCTGTTGGGCAGCGACGCCGCGTGGCAAGCATTACCTCGAAGCTTGCCCCTCTGCTGGTGGGTCACCTCGGACCAGTCACTGGGGTACGTGTCCGAGCCATAGCTAAACTCCAGGGCTTTCACCCTGGCCCGGAAGAAATAACACTTCTCCATGTCCAAACCATTGATGGTGATGTTGCAGCTTTCTGCCTCTGCGGACTGCAGCAGACAAAACACACACAGTGACCCCTGACCGACGCTTTACCCCGACGCGTTCCTCCGGTAGCAGAGGTGTGCTCGAGAGTCCTGCTTCCAGGACTTCCTTCTGTTTCACTTCTCTCTGGGCAGATGTTTATCCTCAAAACAACAGCAAAATAAAAAAAAAAATTGTGGAGGCAGCTCTGCCCTTCCCTCCAAAAAGGAAATAAATCCGCCATAGCAAATATGATGAAAGATGCTTTGGAAGATTTTCTAAGGCCTTCCTTTTTACAAAAGTAATTTTTTAAAAACAATGTATTTATTTATTTGGCTACGTCAGGTCTCAGATGCAACGCGTGGGATCTTCATCGCAGAACATGGGCTCAGTCATTGCCTCACAGGCTGAGTTTCCCTGAGGCATGGGTTTCTTCGGGACCAGGGATGGAACCCACCCACGTGGCCTGCTTTGCAAGGCGGATTCCTAACCACTGGACTGCCAGGGAAAGTGAAAAAGACAGTGTTAGCCGCTCGGTCATGCCCGACTCTCTGCGACCCCGTGGACTGTCGCCCACCAGGCTCCTCTGTCTGAATTCTCCAGGCAAGAACCCTGGAGTTGGTTTGCCTTGTCCTTCTCCAGGGGACCTTCCCGACCCAGGGGTCGAACCCCGGTCTCCTGCATTGCAGGCGGATTCTTTAGCGTCTGAGCCACCAGGGAAGCCCATCATCATGTGAACAAGTGCATAAAACACACGTCTGGATATCTGTGTCTCTCTGTCTCTCCATCCCAGGGATGCCTACTCACCGCCGACCCGAGGCGATGTCCCCTCACCTGCCACTCAGAGTCAAAGACGGTCTTGTGCTGGACTTCATACTGGAGATCGTTGTACCCCAGGTTGGAGCAGGTCACCGTCACGGCTTCCTCACGCCACTGGAAGCTCAGGTCGGCGGGAGGCCTGGGTTTCACTAAGAGAAAGAGCAGAGTGACTCACAGCTCTGCGAAGATAAACAGGGCCCACCTCGGCACTCACAGCGGACCCTGGGCTTCGCTTCACTTTCCTCTCTGCCTGCTCCCCATCCTCTCCCGAATGCTTCATGAGACGTGAGGCTTCCTTGTCTTTAGTGCATGGACAGTTAGAAGGGTTAGCCAGCTCTCCAAGGACCCGTGGCGGTCTCGTGGAGAGGAGCTCGCCTGAAACTGGTAGAGAAAGTTTTCGAGATGGGTCACAAAGTGAATTGTGTTCCCACGAGAAAAAGACGCCTTGAACTCCTGGCCCCTAGCCCTTCACCGTCTCTGGAAGGAGGATCTGTAACCGTTACATCTGTAACCGTTTAGGATAAGAGGAGGTCATAGAGACCGAGGAACTGAACAAATTCAGACAGAGAGGCAAAAACATCCTACGACACATCAGTTATATGCAGAATCTAAAAAGACATGATACAAATGAATGTAGTTACGAAACAGAGACAGAGAAGGAACTTAGGGGTTCCAAGGGGGAAGAGATAGGGGAAGGATGGGGGAAGGGATAGTCAGGGAGTCTGGGATGGACATG
>ML664232.1:1667831-1683759 GCA_007570785.1 Antilocapra americana | reverse complement strand
GGACCTGCTGGACAGCACAGGGAACTCTGCTCAGCGTCGTGTATGTGTGGCTGAGTCCCGTCGCTGTCCACCTGGACTCATGATATCATGGTTAATTGGCTCTGTGGTTCTTGTTTAGTCAGAAAGTCACGTCTGACTCTTTGCGACCCTGTGGACTGCAGGCTCCCCCGTCCCTGGGATTCTCCAGGCAAGAACACTGGAGTGGGTTGCCATTTCCTTCTCCAGGGGATCTTCTCAACTCGAGGGTCGAACCTCTCGTTGGATTCTAAGATGGACCTCTGACATTCCCACCCTCAAAAAAGAAAAGGAAAGAAAGAAAGAAAGGACCGCTATGTCACAGAAATGCAGACCAAAACAGGAATCTGTGGAGAGGCTGGTTCACGCCGTTTGTACGATGTCCCCTAGCCCAAGGTGCACAGTCAGCCTTCAAGGTGCTTAATACGTACGGTAAGCGCTAATCGCTAGGTCCTTGGTGAGGACAGGCTCTGTTCCATTCTGGATGGAAAAGTACAGAGGTCCATCTCTCTGTACCTCCAGGAGGCACCCGGCACTGTAACCTTGTCGAACGATATAGTTGGAGCACGGTCTGTATTCCTGCTTTTTATCTAACCTGTAATTTTAAAAAGAGAATCACTCAGTCACGTCGCGCCCTTAAAAATAACAACCTGGGGCTTCCCTGGTGGCTCAGTGGTAAGGAATCCGCCTGCCGATGCAGGAGACTCGGGTTCGATCCCTGGGCCGGGAAGATCCCTCATGCCGCGGAGCAGCTAAACCCGGAACCATAACGGCGGACCCGACACTCTAGCGCCTGCAAGGTGTGACTAGTGAAGCCCACGCACCCTGGAGTGTGTGCCCCATGACAGGAGCAGGTCTCACGTGGCAACTACAGACAAGATCACACACCAGCAAAGGCTCAGCACAGCCAACGATCCTACACGTAAAGGAGACAAAAAATAAATAGCATCTGGAGGGCCGTTCCACTGTCCCACATCTCTGCCACGGACTCAGACTGCGTAGCAGGCCATCTGCTCCGATGACCTCCCTCCCCTTACGGCTACAGCAAGACCTGTCAAAACAGAAAAGGACCCCCCTCTCTCTCAAACGCTGACACCCCTTCAATAGATCCCAGAGGGGTTGAACGGGGGCTCTGCAAATGGTGTGCCCACCCGCTAACCTGGAACCTGTCAACAAGACCGTGTTAAGAAATGTGGTCTCTTTAGCTGTGATGGAGTGAAGGGTCTGAGATGAGGTTCCTCCTGGGTGAGGGTGGCCCTAAACCCCGTGACAGGGTCCTTACAAGACACAGAGGAGGGGAGACAGGGACGCAGAGGAGAAGCCACGGGGAGACGGAGGCGGAGACGGGAGGGAGGTGGCCACCAGCCCAGGGACGGACGTCCGGAGGCCCCAGAAGCTGGAAGGGGCGGGAGGACCCTCCCCTGGAGCCTCTGCAGGGAGCTCAGCCCTGGGACACCCTGACCTCAGACGTCTGGGTCTCGGGACTCGGCGAGGATGCATTTTTCTTTTTTTTCCCGTTGTTCCAAGTTACCCAGCTTGTTGTAGTTTGTGGAGACCATCTAGGATACTATTAATGGTCTCAGTAATAATGGTTGTTGTACGTATCAATACCATGAGCAATCAGTAAATTGGTGTCCATAAATAATTGACCCCTCCAGAGCAACCAAGCCCTTGATGCAAGGATGCACTTTTAATACGGATGTGCCGAAACTGGATAAAGCTTTGAGACTCTCCTGCCGTGTTAACGGGAAGCCTAGAGATGGGTTTACGCTCCACCCTTAAGCCCTCAACCCCAGTCTGTGATGAGGTCAAGAATTATCTCCTGTATGACAGAACAAACAGCTGCTCAAGGCAAGAAAAAAAAAAAAATGAACCGAGCTATCTGTAAGACCACCTATATACCATCTGACCCTTTTTGCTTTGCCCCATGAGTCTTATTTTCCTAACAAATTCATCTTCAAAATTTCCCTCTTCTGTTCTCTTTCCCGCCTATCTCGTGTTTTATCACATCACAACAAACCGAGCCCTCGTTGAACACCCGACTCCTTACAGAACTGAGACCAGATTCGCTGGGGGAAAAAAAAAAAAAAAAAAAAAAAACCTGCCTCCTACGTAGCTGCTCAGGTCATTGAGTCAGGCAAGGCAAAGCACCCTGTGAAAGGGGAAGACGTGGGTTTTTTGGAAGGCGGCCCACGGTTAGCAGGGAATATAGTTGAAGGCGACAGAAAAGTGAAAGTGAAGTCGCTCAGTCATGTCCAGCTCTTTGCTGACCCCATGGACTGTAGCCTAACAGGCTCCTCCGTCCGTGGGATTTTCTAGGCAAGAATACTGGAGCGGGTTGCCATCTCCTTCTCTAGGAGATCTTCCCAACCTAGGGACTGAACCCAGGTCTCCCGCGTTGCAGGCAGATGCTTTACCATCTGAGCCACCAGGGAAGGCAACAGAGACGTTGGCAAAGACAGCTGCTGGCACGTTGCAGACGGCCCCGTGGGGTCAGACCGCTCTGCATCTCCTCCGAGAATCCGGGTGGTTTCAAGCAAGACTCAGGCATCCCTCGGGTGGAAGGTCTGGGAGCTGCGGCCGCACTTGTGGTGATACTGGGGGGGAGGGGGGCCCAGAGGGCACGGGCACACTTTCACACTTGTGCTTACCGGGGCAAGTCAGCTACAAGACACGTGAGTCTTCCGAGGGGAAATGTTTTAGCCAAAGGCATGGTTTTCAGGGCAGAGCCGGGGGTGGGTGGGTGGCTGGGGGTGCCCTTACTTGCAGACGAAGCTGAAGTTAATCGCTGGGACTGGCACTTACTTGTAAATGAACGTGAAGTTAATTCCAGCGTACGCACTTGTGTTCCACGTAACCTGCACGGTTTCGAAGTTGAAGTTGATCACCTGAGGTTGCAACGCGTTTCCTGTGCAGAAAAAGAAATCAGGAGACGCACGGAGGGGACTCGGAGGAGACGCTGGAGAGACTGTGAAATTTGTAAAATGATGTCGGCGCGTAAGGATGATACCGTGTTTAAAAAAAAACAGACTCGACGATGCATCTTATTTAGCCCAGAATATTGGCCTTCCGTGATGGCTCAGTGGGTTAAGAAGCCACCTCCACTGCAGAAGTCACAGGAAACATGGGTTCGATCCCTGGGCCAGGAAGATTCCCTGGAGGAGGAAGTGGCAACCCACTCCAGCGTTCTTGCCTGGAGAATCCCATGGACAGAGGAGCCTGGCGGGCTACAGTCCACGTGGTCACAAAGAGTCGGACCCAACTAACTCACTAAGCACGCAATCATTTCAACATGTCACCTCTCATCACCGTCATTATATCATGAAGTCATTATCTATCTACGATCTGTATTTATGTACCTTCCAATCATCTATCATCCATGGCATCCACCTAGATAACTGTCTATGTAACTATGTACAGCTATCCATCTAGCTAACTACAATTATCAAGACATTTTATGTCTTCACTCTGTGTCCAGAGTCTGTGTGTGTTTCGCACTTATAATACAAGAATGATAGCGTTCTTCAAAGGGAGTATAGAAAATGTTTTGCGATAACTGTAAAGGGAGCATTGAGTGTCAAAGATGAGACTCTCTATGCCGCACACCTGTAAGCTGTATTAATACATGATGCCTCGGCTATGCGCACAAGAATGCATGGTCAGTCGTGTCTGACTCTCTGCGACCCCATGGACGACAGCCCGCCGGGCTCCTCTGTCCATGGGATTCTCCAGGCAAGAACGCTGGAGTGGGTTGCTATGCCCTTCTCCAGGGGAATCTTCCCCACTCAGATCCAACCCGAGTTTTCTGTGGCTACTTCTTCACAGGCAGAATCTTGACCACTGACCCACCGGGGAAGCTCATGCATCAGCTCTACGTCAACTAAAAATTCTGTCAAGCAATTATCCTTCTATTAAAAAAGAAATAATGTTTGTTTGTTTGTTTGTTTGTTTTAAGGACTGAGTTGTGTGCTTTAAAGAGCTGAATCATCCGGAAAGTGAATTAACCAAGCTGTTAACCAGAACATCACCCCCCCTTGCCCCCCGATCCACGTTTTTTGCCAAGTCTCATCTCCCCCAGATCCTCCTCACGTCTGACACTGACTTTGTCATCCAACACTGGTGAGCAGGGAACCCCAAAGAGAGGGTCTTGAAATCGGAGCCTCCTATATCATAGATCCAGACAGTTCTGAAAGGTCTGGGGGCTTTTGTAAACATGACTTTGGTTCTGTAACCTCTGGTTTTTGTTTTTTTTTTTTTAACTTTTTCTCAGAAAAACCACCAAGCGGGCGAGCAACCTGGACGTGAAGAAACATACCAGCTGCGGGTCTCCGATAGGCAGACCAAGAATTCCCCGCCCCCACCCCCCACCCCCGAAGTAGAACCCGCTTCCCAGTTTGGAGAGTGCATCAAAACCGTGAATCAGAGGCATTTGTTCCAGCCAGCTCGGGCGCTCAGAGGGACTTTGAGCCCAGCCCCGCTGGGTATTTCCGAGGGGGTGTGAGTAAGGTCATCCAGGGCCGCAGGTCGTGGGGGGAATCGGAATATCACTTGTTACATCATTTGTTATATTTGTTGCATCATTTGATGTAGAGTCGTAGGGTCTTTTTCCATCCCCTGCAGGCTGGAGCAGTTCCAGGAGCCTTGGCTATTACAGATACCACAGGAGTCTTTATCTATACATCGTGCTGCTGCTGCTAAGTCGCTTCGGTGGGGTCCGACTCTGCGACCCCGTAGACAGCAGGGTCTCTGGCTCCTCTGTCCCTGGGATTCTCCAGGCGAGAACACTGGAGTGGGTTGCCATTTCCTTCTCCATACCTACATCTATGTCTCTACCTTTATCTATATATACATATAATCTCATCTCACTAGCTTCCCAGGTGGCGCGAGTGGTAAAGAATCCACCTGCCAATACAGGAGACGTTAAGAGACGCACGGTCCATCCCTGGGTCGGGAGGATGCCCTGGAGGAGGGCATGGCAACCCGCTCCAGTGTTCTTGCCGGAGAATCCCATGGATGGAGGAGCCTGGTGGGCTGCAGCCCATGGGGTCGCAAAGAGTCAGACACGACTGAGCGACTCGGCACACACATATGTGCTTGCTCACACACACTCTGCCCACACCACCTTCTTACTTCTAGAGCAGCTCGTGAACTCAAGGGCACAGCAGCAAAGACTCAGCAACGGCCAAACGTAAATACATAGATAAAATAAAAAATAGCATCTCGAGAGCCATTCCTTTGTCCCGCGTCTCTGCCACGGACTCAGACTGGTACCTCCCTCCCCTTACGACTACAGCAGGAGCTATCAGAACAGAAAAGGAACCCCCTCCAAATGTTAGCACCCCTTGAATAGATCCAGTAGGGCTTGAATGGTGGCTCTCCAAATGGTGTGCCGACATGCTAGCCCCAGAACCTGGGAACAGGATCTCGTTAAGAAATGAGATCTCTGCAGAGATGATGGAGTGAAGGGTCTGAGATGAGGTCCTCCTGGATGGGGGTGGCCCTAAACCCCTTACAGGGTCCTTATGAGACACAGAAGAGGGGAGACATGGATACAGAGGAGAAGCCACTGGGAGACAGAGGCGGAGACGGGAGGGAGGTGGCCATCAGCCCAGGGATGGATGCCCGCAGCCCCCAGAAGCCAGAAGAGGTGGGGAGGACCCTCCCCTGGAGCCTCTGAATGGAGCTCAGCCCTGGGACACCCTGACTTCAGACGTCTGGTCTCCAGGGCTGGGGGTGCATGCATTTTCCTTGTAAATTCAAGGGCATTTGGGGGAGGCAGAGCTGCCTCATCAGGAGCCCAGGAACCCTGCCATCCACACCCGATGGCCTCCGATGGAAATACTATCTGATAGCCTACTGCAGCCGTCAAGTCTGACTTTGCTGTTTAAAAATGGATCGATTGGGTGGAAATGGCCCCTGAGGGGTCTCTTAACACAACTCTGGGACCTTGGGTGGGAAGAGGGGCTGCTTTCTTAAGACCTTGTCTGGTGGCTTCTTAGGGTCTCACACCTGTAATGACCTCAGGCAAACAAAGGCCATTCGTAAAGTGAGTCCCGCGTTTCTCAGGTAGTTCCTATGAAGGTTCTGAGTGAGCCCAGCTTCACAGCGGGATGAGCCCTCTGCCCTTCCAAGGTCTCTCCAAACCCCCATGTCCTTGAAAAACAAAGCTATGACAAACCTAGACAGCGTATTAAAAAGCAGAGACATCACTTTGCCGACAAAGGTTCGTTTAGTCAAAGCTATGGTTTTTCCAGTAGTCAGGTATGGATGAGAGTTGGACCCTAAAGACGGCTGAGCGCCTAAGAATTGATGCTTTCGAACTGTGGCGTTGGAGAAGACTCTTGAGAGTCCCTTGGACTGCAATGAGATCCAATCAGTCCATCCTAAGGAAAATCAGTCCTGAATATTCATTGGAAGGACTGATGCTGAAGCTGAAACTCTGATACTTTACTTTGGCCACATGATGCGAAGAGCTGAGTCATTTGAAAAGTCCCTGATGCTGGGAAAGATCGAAGGTGGGAGGAGAAGGGGGTGGCAGAGGGTGAGATGGCTGGATGGCATCACCGACTCAATGGACATGAGTTTGAGCAAGCTCCGGGAAGTTTGGCTTGCTGCAGTCCACGGGGTCGCAAAGAGTCGGACACGACTGAGCGACTCAACAAGCACAACAAAATCTTGCTATTGTATTTGTGCTTCAAGTGGTTCAGGTTCCAGAGCTGGTCTAAACTGTACTTTTCCACCCCAACTCCAAGTGCAGGAGTGGGAGTCGGGAGGAACGTACAGCTCTCAAGGAGTCTGTGGCCAGGGGTATGCCAAGCAGAGCCAGGTCCTCCTCCTTTACCTCTGTCGCTGGGAGATGGGAGGCCAGATCTGGACTTGTGAAGACAGACCGTGGGCACTGCGCACAGCTTGGGGAATTACGTGCGTTTCAGGACTGGGGACACCCCACATCCAGGCTCGCTCCCCTCCCCCATGATGGAAGCACAGTTTCCCATCCCAGGGCTGCAGCCTGGAAAGTCCCCGAGGACCCATCCAAACCAGCCGGGCAAGAGGCCACCTCGGAGAGGGATGGTCTAGCGTGGGGTGATGCCGGGGACAGTTCAGAAAAAGACCGTCAGGAAGGCGCCATCGCCAGCTCCCACCTGGGCCACCCTCAACGTGAAAGTGCAAGTCGCTCAGTCGTGTCCGACTCTTTGCAACCCCACGGACTGTAGACCACCAGGCTCCTCTGTCCACAGGATTCTCCAGGCAAGAATACTGGAGTGGGTAGCCATTCCCTTCCCCAGGGGATCTTCCCAGCCCAGAGACCGAACCCCGGTCTCCTGCATTGACAGGTGGGTTCTTTACTGTCTGAACCATCGGGGAAGCCCCACCACAGAAAGGTAAGTATTAATTTAAGCAAAAGGTTTGTACCTCTTTGCAGGCAGGGAGCACAGTAAAACCACCCAGATTCTCAGTTTTATAGACACAGGCTCTCCTATTTCCTTTTTTCCCCCCATTTAATCCTAATCCTGAATGCAATGAAGTGGGGGTCCTTTACAACAGGCAGACTCAGGTGTGTAGAGACTTCAGTCGTACCCGATTCTTTGCGAACCCTATAGACTGTAGCCCTCCAGGCTCCTCTGTCCATGGGGATTCTCCAGGCAAGAAGACTGGAGTGGATTGCCATGTCCCCCTACAGGGGATCTTCCCCACTCAGGGAGGGGAACCTGTGAAAGCTGTTGTCAGTTTCAAAAAGAAAACTGTGAGTTTGCAAAAGACATCGTAAAAAGAAAGAAAAAAAAAGCAGAGATGTTGAAAGCAAGGGCATTTCACGCAGACGGACAGCTACAGCTGCAAACAGGACTTACCTGGCTTGGTTTTCCCTGAAGCGTTTGCGTGTCCCAGCAAGAAGGCAGCGGCAGCCGCCCAGGGCAGAAAGACACGCCTCATGGTTGAAGCAGGAGGTGGAGGCATGGAGTAGAAGGTCGACTCCTCCAAGGGGACTTCAGCTCATGACTAATGTACGAAGGTCACCCCTTATTTTAAAAGGCGGAAAAGAAACTGGGGAAATGACTACAGGAAACAGTCATGCTTTTATTTTAAAAGATGACTCTGGTCAGAAAGGGGGAAAAAAAATATGCAGAATCATTTTTTCAGCCTCGCAGATCATTTGTGCAGCCCCGCCGGATACAACTGTCTAGAGAGGCTGATCAGATAGTGGATGTTGTCCTGCCAGGGTTCTCAGCCTCTGGGAGGTCGTGAGGGTCCTGCGTTTGGAGACGGAGGCCCGGACAGGTCTCAGCTCCCTGATGTTTTCTGGGTGCTCATCCAGGGTCAGGGAGATTTGGTTACTGTTTCCGATGTCAGGACAGAGCCTGGGTTGACCACCAGGAGCCAACTTACCCTCTCACTCTCCAGTCGTAAAACCAATCCATCCTAAAGGAAATCAAACTGAACATTCATCAGAAGGACTGATGCTGAAGCTCCAGTTCTTTGGCCACTAGATGCAAAGAGCCAACTCACTGGAAAAAACTCTGATGCTGGGAAAGACTGAAGGCAGGAGGAGAAGGGGACGACAGAGGATGAGATGGTTGGATGGCATCACCGGCATGGTTGGACAAGAGTTTGAGCAAGCTCTGGGAGTTGGTGAAGGACAGGGAGGCTTGGTGTGCTGCGGTCCATGGGGTCACAGAGTCAGACGCGACTGAGCAGCTGAACAACGGCTCACATCTACATCCAGAAGCACTTCTGGGAGTTGATGTATTTGTTCAGTCTGCAAGTCCCGTCCGACTCGCTTCAACTCTTACTAAAAATAACACCCAGCGTGATCACTGTCCTTGTAAAATCATGTTAAAAAAAAACAAAACTGCAAAGCTCTAGGACCTCCCTGCTGCTCCAGGGGTTAGGAATCCACCTTCCAATGCAGGGGACATGGGTTCAATCCCTGGTTGGGGAACAGAGCTCCCATGTACCTGGGGGCAACTAAGCTGGTATACCACAGCGAGAGGCGGCGTGGGCTGCAGCGAAACACCCAACGTGTTGACAGTGAGACCCGACGCAGCCAAAGAAATACATTTAAGACAAATTAAACACACACACACACAATACCAACCCCTTTCACAGATATCCACCACTGGAATCTGTGAGCCATGGACAAAGTGACCATAAATTGCTCCGTTTTAGAGTTAGAACCTGAGTTTTCCAGAACCTGACAGTGGCCGAAGGAGTGCCTGTGGGCCAAGTCACTCCAGTCGTGGCCGACTCTTTTGCGACCCCGTGGGCTGTAGCCCGCCAGCCTTCTCTGTCCGTGGGATTCTCCAGGCAAGAATACTGTGGTGGCCATGCCCTCCTTCAGGGGGTCTTCCTGACCCAGGGATCGATCCCTGGTGGATGGACCCCAAATCTCTCATTGCGGTGCAGGCTGAGATTCAGAGCTTCCTGGCCTCAGACTAGGGGTCCTTCGGCCATGACCATCCTTCTGGACGTCAGAGGCTCAGTGCCGTGGTCTCTGGGCTAAGTTCCAGGTGTAAAGTAGATAGAATAAGTATTTACATACATAGAATAAGTAAATAGATAGACTAAGTAGGGAGATAGGGTCAGTTCAGTTCAGTCGCTCAGTCGTGTCTGACTCTTTGCGACCCCGTGGACTGCAGCACGCTAGCCCTCCCTGTCCATCACCATCTCCCGGAGCTTGCTCAAACTCAGGTCCACCGAGTCAGTGATGCCATCCAACCAACTCATCCTCTGTCGTCCCCTTCTCCCCCTGCCTTCAATCTTTCCCAGCATCAGGGTCTTTTCCAATGAGTCAGCTCTTTGCATCAGGAGGCCAAAGGATTGGAGCTTCAGCTTCGCCTTCAGTCCTTCCAATGAATATTCAGGACTGACTTCCTTGAGGATGGACTGTTTGGATCTCCTTGCATCCCTAGGGACTCTCAAGAATAAGTACATAGATAGAGCAGCTAGACAGACCAACAGAATCAGGAGCTAGGTAGAATAAGTAACTAGATAGAAAAGTAGGTAGATACAACGAGCAGACACAGACTAGGCAGACGAACAAGCAGACAGAATAACTAGACCGATCAGCAGACCAAGAAGACAGGTATAATAAGAAGGTAGCTAGAACAAGGAGAGAGAGAGATGGCATAAGTAGACGGATCATTACAGCGTCCTCACGCAGCTCAGGATTTCCCAGGCTCCCTCTCACGGATGCCTGGATGGATGGATGAGCAGAGAGGAGAAATACGAGATTGGACAGTGACGCCATTCCAGGGTTGCTCAGCCTCAGCACTGCGGACGCCCGGGGCTGGACGCCTCTCTGAGGCGGGGCGTCCCGGACCCTGTGGGGTGTGGGGCAGGGTCACTGGGGTCCCCCCACCGCACGCCGGGAGGAAGCCCTCCTCCACCAGCCGTGACACTGAAACGTGCCCGGACGTCTGTGCCCACCACCCCACCTCCCCTCTCCCTGCCTCACGCCTCCTGCAGAGAAGCTGGAGCTTTGAGCCTTTCTCCAGGTCTCCACCTCACCCTACGGGAATGTTTCATTTCAGATATTTTAACCTGGAAAGGGAAAAACGCCCAGGCAGAGGTGCCCAGGGCATTCACCACGCACTCTGAGGTCACGTGGCGCTGCAAGATCCAGGGCGCTGCTTTCCTGGGAGGCACTGGGAATCCAGGGAGATGAGTATTTCACGGGACCAGAGATGTGTGGTTCCGAAAGGTAGGGTCTCCCAGCCTTCCTGGGGTCCATTTGTCCTTTGAGGGAACGCAAAGGGCATCGAAGGAAGGTCAGAATTCACGATGGCCTCCAGAGTTTCCTGGGAAACCGTGACAGAGAGCATCCGGGACATTTTAACAGCTCCAAGAAGGGGTACCCGCTGGGCTTCTGCAGCCTCGTTGGACTACCCAGGAACCTCTTAGGTTCTCCGGTCTTGCCCTTCAAGGGGACATAAACCTGGAGGAGATGGGGGCAGAAAATAATCAAGCAAACCTCCCCACCCTCCACCCCTGAACTTCCCAGGTTCCCTTCCAGATTCCAGGATGGAAACACTCACTCCACGCGAACCCCAAAGACCACTGGTGTCACGTTAAATGCGGATGACACACACCCACCCTGGAACCCTCCTCCCCACACCCCACGTGTTGCACGCAAAACCACAAAGTGATACGCTGCCTTGCGTTTCTTCCACCCCATCAGGCGCAGGGACTGAGTCAGCAAGCCAAGAAAGGCAGCAGGGCGGGGGAGACGTGGTCGTCCCAGCGGCGCTGGAAACGTCAGCCCTTCTGTCTCGTGGGCATGTCTGCACTTCTGCACACGTGGGAGTGACTTGTGTGGGCTACAGATGCGTCTGTGATGCCAAGATGCTTGGAGGCATCCGTGAACAGCGGCCGGTCGTGTGTCCTGATTGACAGGGTGGGTACACCAGGGAAGTTCTGCTCAGGGTTGGGTGAGAGCACTCTCCAGGGGAGGCTTGAGTGTGTGGGAATGTGCCAGTACCTTCATACACACACACACACACACACACACACACACACACACACGGCTGCTGGGCTTGAAAAGTAAACCCACAGCTTGAGGGCTCTCTTCACTGGCTGGGAGACTTGATTTGACAGTCAGCCTTCTTGAGGGTGCATATTGTCACCCTGCTTATTTAACTTATATGCAGAGGACATCATGAGAAATGCTGGGCTGGAAGAAGCAGAGGCTGGAATCAAGATTGCCGGGAGAAATATCAATAACCTCAGGTATGCAGATGATACCACCCTTACAGCAGAAAGTGAAGAGGAACTAAAAAGCCTGTTGATGAAAGTGAAAGAGGAGAGTGGAAAAGTTGGCTTAAGGCTCAACATTCAGAAAACTAAGATCATGACATCTGGTCCCATCACTTCATGAGAAATAGATGGGAAACAGTGGAAACAGTGTCAGACTTTATTTTTGGGGGCTCCAAAATCACTGCAGATGGTGATTGCAGCCATGAAATTAAAAGACACTTACTCATTGGAAGGAAAGTTATGGCCAATCTAGATAGCATATTAAAAAGCAGAGACACTACTTTGCCAACAAAGGTCCATCCAGTCAAGGCTATGGTTTTTCCAGTAGTCATGTATGGATGTGAGAGTTGGACAGTGAAAAAAGCTGAGCACCGAAGAATTGATGCTTTTGAACTGTGGTGTTGGAGAAGACTCTTGAGAGCCCCTTGGACTGCAAGGAGATCCAACCAGTCCATCCTAAAGGAGATCAGTCCTGGGTGTTCATTGGAAGGACTGATGTGGAAGCTGAATCTCCAATACTGTGGCCACCTGATGTGAAGAGCTGACTCACTGGAAAAGACCCTGATGCTGGGAAGGGTTGAGGGCAGGAGGAGAAGGGGACGACAGAAGATTAGATGGCTGGATGGCATCACTGACTCTATAGACATGGTTTGGGTAAACTCCCGGGTTGGTGATGGACAGGGAGGTCCGGCGTGCTGTAGTTCATGGGGTCACAAAGAGTCGGACACGACTGAGAGACTGAACTGACCTGAACTTCCCGAGGACCTAGTCACTTGGGCTGTCTTCCACTGGCCAGAGCTGGTCACGAGCCAGCCCAGACTCCAGACACACCGAGCATCCTTGGGAGGAGCTGTGAAGAATTCACACGGGGCTTCCCTGGTGCTCCAGTGGTTAAGAATCCGCCTTCTTGGAGGAGGCAGTGGCAACCCGCTCCGGTATTCTTGCCTGGAGAATCCCTCGGCCAGAGGAGCCTGGTGGGGCTACCGTCCACAGGATCCCCAAAGAGTCAGATGCAACTGAGCAACTAACGCTTTCACACTTTCTTTTTTGTTTAAATAAAATATTGTTTCCTCTCCCTGAAAAAACAGAAAAAAGGTTGCCTTTCAATGCAGGGGTCATTCCATTGATCTCTGGTCTCGGGGGATACCACACTCAGCGGAGCAACTAAGCAACTAAGCATTGAAGCTGAAACTACTCAGCCCTTGTCCCACAACTTCTGAGCCCATGTTCTACAACGACTGGAGCCCACACACCCTACAGCTCTTGTTTGGAAACAAGAGCATCCACCACAGTGAGAAGCCCTCTCACCCCAAGTAGAGACTAGCCCCCCAGCCCCATTCACTGCAGCAATGAAGACCCAGTGCAGTCAAAAAAAAAAGACATTAAAAAAAAATGAATCCACACCCATACAGATGTCTGTTTGATAAGACTCAGCATGCCTTCCAAAAGTCTTGCGTGAATTCAAGATAAGATGGGCTCACTGCAAGGGTGGTTCCACCCAGTGAAACGTCAAAGCCCCCAGCCGCAGGTCAGGTCGCTCTGTCAGAACGTGCAGCGTGACACATGACACGACTTCTTATCTCTGCTCAGGCCACCCCGTTTCTGAACCTGCCCAGCCTGGGTGGATGTCGGGGCGAGCTGTCACAGGCCAGCCCCACCCCACGAGCCCAGCGGTTTGCTATCAGATCCATCTGTCGGGTTTGACACTCCGGTGACAACTGTTACATAAGAGAAAGGGTTTCCCTGCCCCAGCAGGGAGCAGAGGCCAGGTCTGTACAGCAGAGAGGCTGCGGGAAGCTCTCTGCTATTTCATCTGTTTGGAGAGAGATTTGAAGACGGCAGAGGCGATGATCAAGAACCTTGGAAAAGGAGGGATTGGCTTCAGGCAGTTTAAGAGTGGAACTCAGGGGTCATGGGGGGTCTGCACCGTGAAGACTGTCGTTGTTGTTGCTTTTCAGTCGCCAAGCTGTGTCTGACTCTGTGCAACCCCGTGGACCGCAGCGTGCCAGGCCTCCCTGTCCATCACCAACTCCCAGAGCTTACTCAAACTCATTGAGTTTGTCCACTGAGTCAGCGACGCCATCCAACCATCTCCTCCCCTGTCGTCCCCTTCTCCTCCTGCCTTCCATCTTTCCCAGCATCGGGGTCTTTTCCAACGAATCAGCTCTTCGCATCAGCTGGCCGGAATACTGAAGTTTCAGCTTCAGCATCAGTCTGTCCAGTGAGTATCCAGGGTTGAGTTTTTTCGGACTGACTGGTAGACCATGGTGGGTGTTAGTCCTTCATTCGCGTCAAACTCTTTTGCGACCCAGTGGACTGTAGCCCGCCAGGCTCCTCTGTCCATGGGATTCTCCAGGCAAGAAGACTGGAGTGGGTTGCCATGTCCTTCTCCAGGGGATCTTCCCGACCCAGGGATCGAACCCAGACCAGTGGACAATGCCTACATGTCAAGGCAGAGAAAAGACACCCTCCTGACTGTCTTGGCCAGACAGTCGTAACGTTGAGCACTGGGGCCTCCATCCGCCAAGAACACCACCTCTTAAGTGCATGGACCCACCCTGCTGACACTTTGATTTTGGAGTGCTGGCTCCCAGAACTTCCAGACGATACGTTTCTGCTGTTTTCAGCCACCCCGCCTGTGGTGCTGTGTTTACGACCAAGCCCGGAAACCCACACGGGTGTCGACCTAAGCCTTGTAGGGGCAGTCAGCTGGGACCTTCCGTCTGCTGTCCAAACGGCTGCAACAGACAGAAAGTCCACCTCTTCTCCACAACCTGGCCTTTCCTCTGACCGCACGGAAAAACCCATCTCCATGGGAGCCCCATTCAGATAGGTGAGGATGGCAGATGCTCCCTTGATTTCCAGGTCAAACGAGCCTCCTTCTTTGATGAGCCCCAAGACTCCTCAGTAGCCTGATATCATGTCAGATTCAAGATGGTGGGCGACCTTCCAGAGACTTCCTTCAGGTGCCCAAACTGTAATGATGGAAGGGGTACAAGGGCGTTGGAGAAAGGGTACTACACAGGCAGGAACTAGTGAGACGCAGTTCTATGAGACTGGGCTAAGAAAGAGGACTGACTCTTCCAGAAATGGAAACATCCGAGAAGGGGAAGAAAGGGGGGGAAAAAAAGAAACAAATTTCCCCTCTACCCTCTTATGCTCTGTCCCCGCGCCCCTGCAAATTAAATCGACAGATGATCGGTTTGCAGGAAAGAAGAAAGCAGACTTTACATGTTCAGCATGCATACTGGGTGGGGTGGGGCTCAGTGATGAGTAATTCCAAGGAATGGTTAGAATTTGGGGTTTATAGACCTAACTTGGGCTTCCCAGGTGGCTCAGTGGCAAAGAATCCACCTGCCAATGCAGAACATGCAGGTTCGATCCATGTGTTGGGAAGATCCCCTGGAGAAGGACATGGCAACCCACTCCAGGATTCTTGGCTGAAAAATCCCACGGACAGAGGAGCCGGGCGGGCTACAGTCCGCGGGGTCACAAAAGGATCGGACATGACTGAGAGACCAGAGAACAACAGCATGCCTAACTCAGTAGGTGATGGGGAGGTGGATAAAGCACAGTTAGGGGGAAACAAATGGCTTTTCGATACATGAGTGGGTTTTCAGGAGAGCAAACAGGAGATGAGAGAGTGGGGCAGTGTTCACACAGATAAGAGTGGATTTTCCACCTCCTTCACGGCTGCAAAATTGCCCTGGAGATGGAATTTGCGGGGTGGGGGCGGGGGTTTTTACTGTCTTCTCCCACCTGGGAGTAGCTACACCCCGGAGGAGAGGTATTTATGGAGTCCTGTTTCTCAGAAATTGCTGCTTTTGATCAGATAGGGAAGCTCCAAGAAGACTGTTTTATTTTTTTCTGCATCTGTTGCAGTTCAAAGGTCTTCAGCTTAAACTCATCTTGACACACACACAAAATGTCATCTTTCGGGTGTGGTGTATTCAAATCCCACAGCTGAGGAGCCCCTTTTGCCTGGAGGAACCCGAGTACTTCATGAGGCTTCGAAGAAGCAGGTAGTAAGGTGAGCGATGGATACCCAGCAAGACGGAAAGAGTCACAGCAGTCCTGGATGCACCCACCCAGTGTGCGGGCCTAAAGTGGGGTGGACAACACCCTGAAAGGGAATCTGTTATTTTCCGCCCCCACCCCCCGC
>ML664232.1:1627985-1667431 GCA_007570785.1 Antilocapra americana | reverse complement strand
TGCTGAAGCTGAAGCTCCAATACTTTGACCACCTGATGCGACGAGCCAACTCATTTGAAAAGACCCTGATGCTGGGAAAGATTGAAGGCGGGAGGAGAAGGGGATGACAGAGGATAAGATGGTTGGAGGGCATCACCGACTCAATGGACATGAGTTTGAGCAAGCTCTGGGAGTTGGTGATGAACAGGGAGGCCTGGCGTGCTTCTCAGAGAGTGAGATGGGACTTGGTGACTCAACAGCAAAAACAACAAATGTTCTTCCTCTGGAAGCAACCAGGCTTGCCTCTCTGCTGTCTCTCCCTGCCCCCCGCCCCCGCCCCCGCCCCGTGCAGTAACACTGAGGAGGAACACAACGTGTTCTCTGGATTCACAGTCAGAAGGGGAAGGGGGTGGAGGGAGCCCCCAGAGGCCACGTCTTTCTCTTCCGTAGAGACTTTTATTTCTAGACCACTTTTACGTGTGCAGCCAACTTGAGAGGGAAGTACAGGGTTTTCTCATGTGCGTCCTTTCTCCCACACGGAGAGTTCCCCTGGTATTAGCAGCTACCGTCGGGCGGGTGTCCTACGGCGGGTGTCCTACGTCTGTTACATCGACCCCAACACATGGTCACTGACACGCTGATTCTCATCAGTGTGTGACGAGAGTGATGCCGGGAATACCCAGGTACCTAGAAGCCTGACGTGATTCATCCTGTTTAGTCTCTGAGTCGTGTCTGACTCTGGGCGACCCCCTGGGCGGTAGCCCGCCAGGCTCCTCTGTCGGTGGGGTTGTCGAGGCAAGAACACAGGAGTGGGGTGCCGTGCCCTCCTCCAGGGGATCTTCCCGACCCAGGGGTCGAACCTGGGTGTCCTGTATTGGCAGGCAGGTTTGTTTACTGCTGAGCCACCTGGTAAGTCCCTGTTTCAGACAAAGGACTCAAAAGCAGAAGGAAAAGACCAGCAGCAGGAAAAGCCAGCAACTCTTAACGTCTCTGTAGTTTGCAAAGTAGCAGAAGGGTGGCCTTACATGGCGTGTCGTGGCTAAAGCTGGTCCTTCGTTGGCATCGGGCTTACGTGGGTTTCCCAGGAGGGGCCCGTGGTAAAGAATCTGCCTGCAGATGCAGGAGACACAGGAGCTGCGAGTTCGATCCCTGGGTCGGGAAGATCCCCTGGAGGAGGGCATGGCAACCCGCTCGAGTATCCTTGCCTGGAGCATCCCAGGGACAGAGGAGCCCGGTGGGCTACAGTCCACGGGGTCGCAGAGAGTCGGACACGCCTGACGTGACTCAGCACACACGTGTCCTGCCTGAGTGTCCGTGTCCCCTGCTTCCCCTTTGCGGCAGACACGCCTCTGAGGCCCGGCCGTGCGTGGGGCGCCGGGCGGGGGTGCAGCTGTGAGCCGTGGTGGCTGTGTCACCTGCTCTGAAGTCACAGCCATGTCTAACTTCGTGGCCGCTGACCACCCCCAGCCGGTGTGTTTGCTGCAAATACCCGCTGCCGCCCACGGTCCTGACTCACGGGAGCATGACCGGGAGGCTGGGGGGTGGGCGTTGCACCAGGAGCCCGCCTGAGGCGGCAGAGACAGGAGCCCGAAGCCGGTCAGTCGGCCGGTCGGTGGGAAGATACGGCAGAGTCACACCCAGCAGCCTGTCCGTCGGAGCTTCCGGCCCCGTTCCCGGGCGCTGGGATACCTGGGAACCCGTAAGCTTTTTGAACCCTACCCCTGGTTGTTGTCAAGCTCACGTTCACAACGTCCACACTTCTCCTGAAACATATCACCTCCCCGGGAGACAGGAGAGGGACGTTATTGGGAGTTTGGGGGTTCGCAGCTGCAAACCTGGGCTTCCCTGGTGGCTCAGGCGGTAAAGAGTCCGCCCGCAATGCGGGGGGCCTGGGTTCGATCCCTGGGCCGGGAAGATGCCCTGGAGAAGGGAACGGGTCAGACTATGTATATATATATATATATATATAAACAACAAGGTCGTACTGTAGAGAGCAGGGACCTACATTTAATATGCTATGATAAACCACAAAGGGAAAGAATATGACAAAGAATACACACGTAGAGATTAATCGCTTTGTTGCACAGCACACAGACATCGAAAACCTCCTATGCAGCTGCTCCCTCAGTCCTGTCCGACTCTTAGCAGCTCCATGGACTGCAGCACGCCAGGCCTCCCTGTCCATCACCAACTCCTGCAGCTTCGTGTCCATCGAGCCGGTGACGCCATCCAACCATCTCATCCTCTGTCATCCCCTTCTCCTCACAACCTCCATCCTCCCCAGCACCAGGGTCTTTTCCGATGAGTCAGCTCTTCGCATCAGGTGGCCCAAGTACTGGAGTTTCAGCTTCAGCATCAGTCCTTCCAATAACATTCAGGACTGACCTCCTTTAGGATGGACTGACTTCCTTTAGCGCTCCCTGGTCAGATCTCCTAGCAGCCCAGAGAGACTCTCCACTAATTAAAAAAAAAGACACTCGTCACCCCGTTGTTGACACAAAGTGGGGCCTGCCCCCACAAGTGAAAACCCTGAGGCTCTAAACTGCCTGAAAATTTCATGCTCCTGTTCCCAGAAAGTCACATTTTTCCTCTTTGCTGTTGGTGTGATCGTGATGTGTTTTTTTCCTTCTCCCCCACTTGGCGGCTGGGATTCCCGAAATATTTCCCCAACAACACGAAGCAGGCTGCTAGCAGCTCCAGAGCCGAGTTAGCCCTCTGCCTTCCTGCCTGCTTCATTAGCATTATAAATAGGGACTTAAAAAAGTAAAATATAAGCCCTTCTTCACGAGATACGTACTGGGGAATACATTTCCATTTTCTTGTATATCTGTGATTGAAATTCCAGCCCCGAGATGTGGGAACTATAAAACAAGCGTCAGCCTCCTGACCCTGAATTTTTTTTTTTTACCATGAAAAAGGATATTTTACCCCAGGAAATAGCCCTCCAGGGAATCACCCCTGACTGAGGCTGACTTTTAGGGAAACTGGCTTTTGTAATCTTAAAAAGCACTCAGCGGGCGCTTCGTCTGTGGACTGAGAGAGGGTTTTCAGGAATTCCCGGGCCACCCTTGGAACTTTTGCTCTCCAGGCTTGAAAAAAAGATTGGGTGGCTATGTCCTCCCCTTTCCCCCAAAACTCCATCATCTGCTCGCCGCCCCGCAGGCCCCACCCCACCCCGAATCTACACACAGCCCTGTCTGGCTCGGTCCTGGGCCTCTTTGCAGGGCTAGCGAGCTGACAGATAACTTTCAAGCTCCCTGCAGACGACGGTAAGTAGAAATGAAGCGCTAAATGCCTTGGTTGTTCTCCAGAGTGAAGCGTCTAAAACAGGGGCTTCCCTGGTGACTCAGAGGGTAAAGAATCTGCCTGCAATGCAAGAATTCCTGGGTCTGGCAGATGTCCTGGAGGAGGGTGTGGCACCCCACTCCAGCATCCTTGCCTGGAGAATCCCTTGGAGCCGGTAGACACGACTTAGCTACTAAACAGCAACAAAGCCTTTGGAAAGGTGGCGGAATTCACCTTCGGATCAAGAGATTCCATCACGCAGGCCCTCTACGACCTCAGTCGTGTTCCACTCCTTTGGGACGGCAGCCCGCCAGGCTCCTCTGCAAACCCCGGGGGTGTTCGTTCAATGAAACCCTGACACGGAGGCAGGTTGCTCAAGCAGACGCTGAGTTGCTGACACAGACCCCCCCCCCCGTAAGGGACCCTATCTCTCGTGTTCTGGGACTTGTCATCGAGGCTCGGGGACTGTGTCTGCGGGGTGCAAAAATCGGGGGTGATTCTGGGGTCTCTGGGGTGGTTGATAGAAATCAGGGATGGTCTTGTGGAAGTCATTGGGCAGAGTGGGGAAAAATCTGGGGTGATCTTAAGGTATGAAGGGTGGAAATTTGGGGTTACTGAGGGGAGTCTCTGGGGTGACGGATGGAAATTTAGGACAAACGGGGAGGGGGTGAGTCTCTGCAATGAATGATGGTCATTCGGAGTGAGGGCAGGGTGTCTGGGTGAAGGAACGGAGAAGGGAATGGTTACCCGCTCCAGTATTCTTGCCTGGAGAATCCCACGGACAGAGGAGCCTGGCGGGGCTGCAGTCCCTGGGGTCGCAGAGAGTCGGACACGACCGAGCAACTAAACCACCAAAAGGAATTTGGAGTGAGTAGGGTTACTCCCGGGGTGATGGATGCCAATGAGGGCTGAATCGGGGACTGTAGGGTGAGTGGTAGAAATCTGGGGTGAGTGAGGATCTCTAGGGTGACATGGAAATCCGGGGTGAATGGGGATGTCTGAGGCCACTGGTGAAGTGCGGGGTGAGCCCGAGGGTCTCTGGGATCAGCGATGGAAATCTGAAGGGAGTGGGGGCCTCTGGGTGGGTGAGTGTAGGAAGTCTGGGGTGAGAGATGGGAAGCTGGGGTGAGTGGGAGGGGGGTGTCTCTGGAGTGAGCCTGGGCGTCATCAGAAATTCGGTAACCCTAAGCCTGCCAGTGTACAGCAGATCTGAGCACGAAAGCGCAAGAACGCTGGACACTTATCTCTTCTCCCCATCCTTGAGAGAGAGAGAGAGGCACACAGTCCAGTTGCTCAGTCGTGACCCCATGGACTGCAGCACGCCAAGCCCCCTGCGACCCCACGGACTGCAGCACGCCAAGCCCCCCTCTCCATCTCCAACTCCCAGAGCTGGCTCAGACTCACATCCTAATCCTTGGACAAGATGCGCAAACAAGAAACACACACGGGGCGGGGCGGGGGCACAGGGAAACAACAGCGAACACACATCAAAGCCGGGGGTTGTGGGGGGTCACGCAGACCCCGGGCACAGCCAGGGGTTTTCAGATGCCCTCTCACCTCCGAGAAGCAGAGAGCAATGCCCCCCACCCCACCCGCCCCAATCTCTCCTGCATCTAACCTCTCCCCACCAACTACCTTGTTTTTTTAAATTTTTTCCAGGAACAGAAGCTCCTGGGGGCTGGGAGGGGGTTTCCGAAACTGCAGCAACAATAGAGATAAGCCCCGCAGATAAGCACACTAATCTCCTGTTTAAATTAAAAAAAAAAAAAAAGACTGAGCGGGTTCTGCAACCACCTGGAAAAAAAAAAAAAGAAAAGAAAAAAAAAAAATCTGCAGTTATTTCTGCCTTCCGGCGGGGACGAGTTGCCTGCTGTGAAAGGAAAAAAAAAATCTGATAGAAGCAGGAGAGGACACAGGTACACCTATGGTGGATTCGTGTTGACGTCTGATGGAAAACAGCAAAATTCTGTAAAGCTATTATCTTTCAATTAAAAAATAATTTTTCTTTTAAAAGAAGGAGGCAGGCCTCCCTGTCCATCTCCAACTCCCCGAGCTTGCTCAAAGCAGGGCAGAGTAGCTTTTGCATTTGAAGGAGAATCTGGATTGTAGGCGGTCTGAGGACCCCCCCCCATTCCAGCATGACCCCTGTGCCCCGTGACACCTCTCCCACAATCAGGGGGTGGGAGCATATTGTTTATTCAGTTGCTCAGTCGTGTCTGACTCTCTGCGACCCCGTGGACTGTAGCCCGCCAGGCTCCTCTGTCCGTGGGATTCTCCAGGCAAGAAGACTGGAGTGGGTTCCCACGCCCTCCTCCAGGGGATCTTCCCAGGCCCAGGGATTGAACCCAGGTCTCCTGCGTTGAAAGCTGGGCTCTTTACCGTCTGAGCAGGGTGAGTGGGCTCACAGAAACCCCACACTCCTTACGCCCCGCCATAACAACACTCCTGCTTGGCCGAAGACGCGTTCCTGATATCTGCGCCCAGGGCAGGCCCCTTTCAAGGCCAGCAGATCTCCTTGGACCGCAGCTGGCCTGGCTTGGGCTTGCAGGGAGCACTACTGACCTCTAGTGACGAAAACTTCCGAACCGCACCAAGACAGCCCCGCCAGGCCACCCCAGCAGCTTACAGAGCCTGGGGTGGGGACTGACCCTGCCCAGCTCCACCCGCGGGACCAGAGGGCACAGGCTTTCGGGGCAGCTCAGGGCCTGCTCAGTCGGAAGGCGGAGGGTGGTTTAGTCAGTGTGGGTAGAACTGTTTCTGTTCAGTCGCTCAGTCATGTCCAGCTCTTTGCGACCCCATGGACTGCAGCAGGCCAGGCCTCCCTGTCCATCACCATCTCCCGGAGCTTGCCCAAACTCATGTCCACGGAGTCGGTGATGCCCTCCAACCATCTCCTCCTCGGTCGTCCCCTTCTCCTCCAGCCTTCACTCTTTCCCAGCATCAGGGTCTTTTCCAGGGAGTCAGTTCTTTGCATCAGGGGGCCCAGAGTATTGGAGCTTCAGCTTCAGCATCAGTCCTTAAGTGAAGGCTGTTACCAGGACGGGATCTGGAAGTTTCGGTCAGTAGGGGTCAGTAGCGTTCCTTGCAAACCCAGCGCAGGCGCGCAGGCGGGCTCCGTCATCTCCGGGTCTTTGTGACCCCCGCGCCCAGTGAACTGGACCCCGCCGGGCTCCTCTGGCTGTGGGGTGATCCAGGCGGGAATCCTGGGGCCTGGGGCCCTGTCTTCCTCCCAGGGAGCTGGACTCCACAAAGAGAAACTGAAAGTGGGACTGGGGAGCGTGGATGGGGGGCGCTGGGGGCACAGAGGACACAGATATGCGCCTGGGGTGGAGGCGGGGACCGGGATGTTGCACCTGGGAGACCCCAGGGAGACAAGAAGATGATCCAGGGATGTCTCCCGGGGGAGCAGCTCAGAGGTGGTCAGGCCCTCCCCACGAGGCTCCGGTGGAGGCGCCCCCCAGCACAAGACCAAGTCCTGGCCTCCGCGTCTCCGGGAGCTGCAGGTAACCAGGTCGGATTCTGCATTTCATAATTTTATTTCTGTGTGTATTTTTGGCTGACGCTGGGTCTTTCTTGCTGCGCACCAGGCTTTTCTGTAGTTGAGGCAAGCAGGGTCGGCTGGTTGGAGGGGGAGGGTGCAGCCTCTTTGTCTGGGTGCGCTGGCTTAGCTGGGGCTCACGGAATGAGGGTTTGTTTTGTTTTGTTTCCAGACCAGGCAGTGAATCGGTGTCTCCTGGAGCGGTGGGCGGATTCTTTACCCCTGAGCCACCAGAGAAGCCCCAGGGAGGTCACGTTTTCCACTGGCTATCATTGAAGGTGTGGGGGCCCAGGTGGGTTTTGTTTAGGGAGTGCTTTTTGTCTTTTTTTTTTGCAGCCTGTGGGGTCTTAGTTCCCCAGCCAGGGAAGGAACCTGTGCCCTCCTGCAGTGGAAGCGCCAGAGTCGTAACCCCTGGACCGCCAGGGACCTGCCTTTGTTTGGGAGTTTCTGAATGTGTGTCCAGAGGGTTCCCTCCACAAGCCAGGCAGCGGATGCTGGGCTCTGCGTCCTTCCCCGTCTCTCTTCTGCCCAACGTTTAATCCAGGTGGTCCTCTGTGGGTCTCACACCCTGTTTTCTGTAATGTCTTTAGGTCATCTCGAAGGTCTGTGGAGACTTTTTCAGCTCTTTCTGCACAATGGTGCAGAAGGGGAAGAAGCAAGAGAACTACCTATTTTTTACTTTTGCGGTATTTGTTTAGTTGGCTGCGCCAAGCCGTAGTTGAGGCAGGCAGGCTCTTGGATCTTTCGTTGCTACACGTGGGGTCTAGTTTCCTGAACCAGGGATGGAACCCAGGCCCCCTGCACTGGGAGCTCAGCGTTTTAGCCGCTGGACTGCCAGCGAACTCCCAACTCCTACCTGTCTAAGAATGGTTCTTACTTATGTCTTCAACTTTACATCGATTACGTATTTTTTTCAAATTGTTTTCCATTATAGGTTATGACAAGATACGAACGTGTTTCCCTGTGTTATAGGGTAAATCCTTGCTTTCCCTTATTTTTAAGATTCTTGTGCTTCCCTTGTAGTTCAGTCGGTAAGGAATCTGCCTGCAATGCAGGACACCCGGTTCGATCCCTGGGTCACAAAGATGCCCTGGAAAAGGGATAGGCTCCTCACTCCAGTATTCTTGCCTGGAGAATCCCATGGACAGAGGAGCCTGGTGGGCTACAGTCCACAGGGTCGCAAAGAGTCGGACACGACAGAGCGATTAAACCACCACCACCACAAGAGACATTGAACAGAAGTCCCTGGGCTATACAGTAGCTCCTTGTAGATTATCTATTTTGCATATAGTAGTTTGTATACGTCCAACCCAGTCTCATCATTTACCCCATCCCCCGCCCCCCACTTGCAACCGCAAATCTGTTCTGTACGTCAGTGAGTCTGTTTCAGAGGTAAGTCCGTTTGTGTCATATTTTAGATTTCACATCTAAGTGATATCATGTGATGTTTGTCTTTGTCTGACCCACTTCCCTTAGCGTGATCAGCTCTAGGTCCACCTCTGCGGCTACAAACGGCATTAGCTCATTCTTTTTCATGGCTGAGTAATATTCCATTGTGTGTATGGGCCGAATCTTCTTTAACCATGCCTCCATTGATGCACGCTGAGATTGCTTCCCAGGGTGGGTTTTTTTTTTAATTAATTAATTTAAATTTCTGGCTGGGCTGGGTCCTTGTTGCCGTGCACAGTTTCTCTTTAGGTGCAGCTCCCAGGCTCTGGTGTGCAGACTCCGGACCTGGGGCACGTGTGCTTCGTTACTCTGTGGCATGTAGGATCTTCCCTGCCCAGGGACTGAACCCATGTCCCCTGCTTTGGCAGGTGGTTTCTTTACCCCTGAGCCACCAGGGAAGGCCTGAGTGTTAAATTTTTTAAAGTAGGTCTTACTTTTGTCTTCTGACTTTGAAAGTTATACATGTGCTATACACACACACACATATATATATATATTTTTTTTTCATATTATTTTCCATTATAGGCTTCCTTGGTGGCTCACACAGTAAAGAGTCTGCCTGCAATGTGGGAGACCCGGTTGGTTCCCTGGGTTGGGAAGATGCCCTAGAAAAGGAAATGGCCACCCACTCCAGTGTTCTTGCCCAGAGAATCCCATGGATGGAGGAGCCTGGCAGGCTATAGCCCGTGGGGTTGCAAAAGAGTCGGACACGACTGGGTGACTTCACTTAAACCTTGCTACAGGATTTTACTATGGTTCCCTGTGCTATGCAGTAAATCGTTGTTTCTCTATATTTTATATAAGGTGTTGTGTTTGGTTCCCTCTGCTCTACAGTAGGTCCTTGTGTTTTATCTGTTTTGCATATAGCAGCGTGGATCTGTTAATTCCAAACTCCCGGTGCATCAGTGCTTGGCAACCACAAGTGTGTTCTCTACATCTATGAGTCCGTTTCTGCTTGGTAGATAAGTTCCTTTGTGTCTCTGTTTTTTGGTTTGTTTTTTTGGATTCCACATATAAGCTGTATCATACGATATTTGTCTTTTTCTGTCTGACTTATGCCACTAGTATGATCATCTGTGGTTAGATCCGTGTTGCCGCCAGTGGCGTCATTTCATCCTTTTTCATGGCTGAGTAATACTCCATTGTATATGTGAACCACACCCTCTGCATCTACCCATCAGTCGATGGACTCCAAGGTTGCTTCTGTGTTGTTGTTCTTGTTTAGTAGCTCAGTCGTGTCCGACTCTGCGACCCCGTGGACTGTAGCCCACCAGGCTCCTCGGTCCATGGGAGTCTCCAGGTAAGAATACTGCAGTGGGTTGCCAGTCCCTTCTCCAGGGGATCCTCCCAACCCAGGGATCGAACTTGGGTCTCCCACGTTGGCAGGCAGATTCTTTGCCACGGAGCCACCTGGGAAGACTCCTCAGCCATAAAAAAAATGGACTAGTCCGACTTGTAGCAACAGGAATGGACCTAGAAGTTGTCATGCTGAGTCAAGTACGTCAGACGAAGACAAATATCACATGCTATCGCTTACATGTGGAATCTGAAAAAGAAAGACGCAAATAAAGTTATTTATAAAATGGAAACAGGCTCACAGACTTAAAAAAAAAAAAAAAAAAAAAAACCCTTATGGTTGCTAACTTGGGGCCTCCCTGGTGGCTCAGATAGTAAAGAATCTGCCTGCAATATGGGAGACCTGGGTTCGATCCCTGTGTCGGGAAGATCCCCTGGAGGAGCGCATGGCAACCCACTCCAGTATCCTGGCCTGGAGAATCCCGTGGACAGAGGAGCCTGGAGGGGCTGCAGTCCATGGGGTCGCAGAGAGTCAGACACGACTGAACGGCTAACACCTTTGCTTTCTGTGGTTGCCAAAATAGAATGAAGGGAAGGGATCGATTAGGAGTTGGATAGTCAGAGATTCACACTAGTATATATGAAATAAATACACAATAAGGGCCTCCTCTATAGCACAGGGAACTATATTCACCATCATGTAACAACGTATAACGGAAATGAATCAGAAAAAAAATATGTGTATATATGTGTGTGTGTATATATATTTATGTCTGTGCATATATAGACATGTATATGTCACTGACATATGTATATGTCACTTTGCTGTACAGCCAAAACTAACAAAATAGCAGTAGGCACCTATACTTCAGTTGGGCCTCCCTGGTGGCTCGGATTGTAAATAATCTGCCTACAATACAGGAGACCCACGTTCGATCGCTGAAAGGGAAAGATCCCCTGGAAGAGGGTGTGGCAACCCACTCCAGTCTTCTTGCCTGGAGAATCCCATGGACAGAGGAGCCTGGTGGGCTACTGCCCATGGGGTCGAAGAGAGTCGGACACGACCGAACGACTGATATTTTCACTGCACTTCCATACTCCAATTAAGAAATACTAAAGTGGGGGCTTCCCTGGCAATCCACTGGTGAAGACTGAGAACTTGCACTTTAGGAGGGGTTCCGGGTTCAGTTCTTGGCCAGGGGACTAAGATCTCGCAGTCCTCGTGTATGGCCAATAATAATAACGGACAAAATGAAACTTAAAAAAGAAGAAAAAAAGCGCAGCCTTCCTGTTGCCTGAGATCTTTGTCCTGGAGTCCGGGAGGAAGTGAAGCCTGCTCTCACCTCCCCACTCTTGAGTGTGAGGCCCGGCTCAGCCCATCAGGAAGTTGAGAAACTGTGTGAGGTTGTTGGGAAATGCGTCTCCTAGTATCTGGTTTCTTTTCTGGGAAAATGGATGTTATAACTTCGTGGGGTCCACCCTCCCCCTCCCCCAAACGCTGGCTCACTGAGATCCTGCCACCCGCACCTCTGTTTTTCTCTGGAAGAGGCGCTGGGCGCCCCTCCCTATGAGTCCTTTTCTTCTCTGACCCGGAGGAGAGAAGGGGGAAACATAGGATTCTGGTGGATGAGGGGTTGGGGAGGAGCTGTTGTCAGCAGAAAGGGCAAAGAGAGACTGTTAGCACGTGCCTGCGCTGAGCTGGTCAGCCTCAGCCCCACTGACGTCAGGGGCTGGACGAGTCTCTGATGCAGGGCGTTCTGGCCCTGTGTGGGGTGTGGAGGAGCATCCCTGGTCTCCCCCCACCGCATGCCAGTGACCCCCCTACCCTCATCGCTGTCAGAATGTCTCCAGATGTTGTCATATGTCCCGTCGGAGGATAAAGTCCTTCCAGTCTGTGAACCACAGCCATAGGTGCACACGTGGATGGATGGGTAGATGGATTGATAGGTATGGATGGGAGGATGAATGGATGGATGGGTACATACGTGGTCGGATGGATGGATAGATGGATGGATGGATGGATGGATGGATAGATGGATAGGTGGGTAGATATATGGATCAATGAATGGATGGATGGATGGATGGATACATAGATGGTTGGATAGATGGATGGATACATGGATGGGYGGATGGATGGATGGATACATAGATGGTTGGATGGATGGATACATGGATGAGTGGATAGATGATGGATAGATGGATGGGTGGATGGATGGATGGATGGATGGATACATAGATGGTTGGATGGATGGATAGATAGATGGATGAGTGGATAGATGGATGGGTGGATGGATGGATACATAGATGGTTGGATGGAGGGATAGATGTATGGATAGATAGATGGGTAGATGGATGAATGGATGGGTGGATGGGTACATAGTTGGGTGAATGGATAGATGGATGGATATATGGATAGGTAGATGGGTGAATGGATAAATGGATGGATGGATGGGTGGGTGGATAGATAGGTAGATATATGGATCAATGGATGGATGGATGGATACATACATGGTCGGATGGATGGATGGATGGATGGGTGGGTGGATAGGTGGATAGCTGAACTAGAGGATAGATGGATAATTGAATTTGTGGATGGATAGATAGCTGAGTTGGTGGATGGATGAGTGGATAAATGAACTGGTGGATGGATGGGTGGATGGATGGATGGGTGGGTGAATGGGTGGATGGATGGGTGGGTGGATGGGTGGATGGATGAATAGATGGGTGGATGGATGGATGGATGGATGGATGGATACATAGATGGTTGGATGGATGGATGGATAGATGGATGAGTGGATAGATGGATGGATGGATGAGTGGATGGATAAACAGATGATTGGGTGGATGGGGAGATACATGTATCTATGTATGTATATATGAATGGATGAATGGATAGATGAATAGACAGATGGATGAATGGATGGAGAGATCCATGTATAGATGGAAAGATGGATGAATCGATGGGTGGATGGATGGATTGGTAAATGGATGGATGGAGGAATAGATATGTACATATACATGATACATAACAGTTAAATGATAGCATAATTACGCTAGTCATAGAGAACAGAGAAGGATAGAAAAACGGACTGAGAAGTCGTCATACGGTAGACTGTCTCATGCCTGCGCAGGGTTCCTCAGCCTCAGCACTGCCGACACCTGGGGCGGGGTGAGTCTCTGACAAGGGGCGTCCTGTGCACTATGGGGCGTGGAGCAGAAGCCAAGGCCAGGTAGACAAAAGATTTATTAAAATGCAAGCAAGTTTTCAAAATATACAGTGGATTAAAACGTTATAATTTTAAAGAATGTGCGATAACCAACAAGGATCTACTGTGTAATACAGGGTCCTGTACTTTTGTTCAGATTCACATACATATATTCTTGTTTAGATTCTTTTCCACTCTGGGTTATTACAAAGTGTTGAGTATGGAACTCTGTGCTTCCCAGGTACTTTACTGGTAAAGAGCCCGCCTGCTAATACAGGAGACATAAAAGACTCGGGTTCGATCCTTGGGTGGGGAAGACCCCCTGGAGGAGGGCATGGTAACCCACTCCAGTATTCTTGCCTGGACAATCCCATGGACAGAGGCGCCTGGCGGCCTATAGTCCAGCGGGTCACAGAGAGTCGGACACGACTGAGCAGCTCAGCATGCTTGCAGGCATACAGACACATATGTTTAAGTGAATCATTTTTTTGCACACCATTAACTAACACAGCCCGCTATATGAACTCTACTTCAATGAAGAAAAAAACATTTATTTAACATACAGATCAGAAAAGAGAAGTAAAACCATATCCATCTGCAGATGACTGTTATATATAGAAAATCTTGGTGAGACTCTACTAAAACAAAAAAGTCTTAGCACTAATACCCAGACTGGGCCTGGCGGCAGGGCGCGGCGGACCATCCAAAAAATGAAATTCAGAAAACAAATCTATTTGCAATAGCATCCAAAAGATGGAAATATGTCCATTTTGTTGTTATCGTTGTTGTTCAGTTGCTAAGTCTTTTTAGTATTATTATTATTTTAATTGGAGACTAATTACTTTACAATACTGTGGTGGTTTTTGCCATACATTGACACGAATCCGCCATGGGTGTACATGTGTCCCCCATCCTGAACCCCCCTGCCACCTTCCTCCCCACCCCATCCCTCAGGGTCATCCCAGTGCACCAGCCCTGAGCACCCTGTCTCATGCATTGAACCTGGACTGGCAACTTGTTTCACATATGATAATATACATGTTTCAATGCTATTCTCTCAGATCATCCCACCCTCGCCTTCTCCCACAGAGTCCAAAAGTCTGTTCATTACCTCTGTGTCTCTTTTGCTGTCTCGCACGCATACAGGGTCATCGTTAACATCTTTCTAAATTCCACATATTTCCATTAATATACTGTATTGTTGTTTTTCCTTCTGACTTACTTCATTCTGTATAATAGGCTCCAGTTTCATCCACCTGAGTACAACTGATTCAAATGTGTTCTTTTTAACAGCTGAGTAATAGTCCATTGTGTATATGTACCACAGCTTCCTTATCCGTTCGTCTGCCGATGGACACCTAGGTTGCTTCCATGTCCTGGCTATTGTAAACAGCGGTGCAATGAACATTGGGGTACACGTGTCTCTTTCAATTCTGGTTTCTTTGGTGTGTATGCCCAGCAATGGGATTGCTGGGTCGAATGGGCAGTTCTATTTCCAGTTTTTTCTAAGGAATCTCTCAGTTAGCCTTTAATAAAGGGTAAAAGGTATTATGTGGGAGGAGGAAAAAAACCCCAGGCCCCCAGGAGAGACAGTGAAAATGAGAACACGTGTGCGCTGTGTTAAAGGGACCGTCCACTCACCAGCAGCCCCTGTAAGTTGGTGGCCACTTTGTAACATATTTGGCTTCCCCGATAGCTCAGTTGGTAAAGAAGTCACTCAGTCATGTCCAACTCTTTGCGACCCCATGGACACCAGGCTCCTCTGTCCATGGGATTTTCTAGGCAAGAGTACTGGAGTGGGTTGCCATTTCCTTCTTCAGGGAATCTTCCCGACCCAAGGATCGAATGATGGCCACTCTGGAGGCCTCTGTCCCCCAGGCCCTCTGCCCCGTCTTCCAACCTCTCTCCACACTGTCCCGAAGGACTCTAAGCTGCCACCCAGGACCAGGCATCATCTCCTTTACTCTGGTTTGCCTTGTCCACACACCCTGCTGGGAGCTCTGAGCTGGTCTGGGAACACGCCAGGGCGATGAAGATGAAAAAAAGCAGAGAAGGTGAAAACCTAGAGACTGCCGTACATGCTGAAGGGAGTCAGAACGTGAAAGCCAAGTCTCGCATCTTGACAGGCTTATGAGGAATCTAGAAAAACGGCAGAGATGATCTTGTTTGCAAAGCAGAAATAGAGACACAGACGTACGGACTCGGAGGGGGGCTGGTGGGGGCAGGGTGGATCGGGAAGTGGAGGTTGACAGGTACACACTGCTGAGACGTGCGTGCTAAGTTGCTGGAGTCATGGCTGACTCTCTGTGACCCCACAGGCTGCAGCCCGCCAGGCCCCTCTGTCCCTGGGATTCTCCAGGCAAGAACACTGGAGTGGGTTGCCATTTCCTCCTCCAGGGGAATCTTCCCGACACAGAGATCAATCTTGAGTCCCTTAACATCTCCTGCACTGGTAGGCAGATTCTTTACCACGAGCGCCACCTGGGAAGTCCATATTGATATTGATACTATGTAGCTAATACATCATGATACACATTTACATACATAATACATCAATAAGTATGCATATTGATACTGTGTATATAGTAGATAATGAATGAAAACCTGCTGTACAGCACAGGGAACTCTACTTAATGCTCTAAGGTGACTTACATGGGAAGGAAATCCAATAAAGAGGGGATACACGTATACATACGCTGAAGCTCCGATCCTTTGGCCACCTGCCGCAAAGGGCCAACTCACTGGAAAAGACCCTGATGCTGGGAAAGAGTGAAGGCGGGCAGAGAAGGGGACGACAGAGGATGAGATGGCTGGATGGCATCACTGAGTCAACGGACATGACTTTCAGGAAGCTCCTGGAGTTGGTGATGGACAGGGAGGCCTCGCGTGCTGCGGTCCACGGGGTCGCGGAGAGTCGGACGCGACTGAGCGACTGAACTGAACTGAGCTGAGATGAGCGGACCAACCTGGTACCTGCTCTGAGAAGACTTGGTGGACCACTCGGTCCAGTTCTTGGGAAGATGACCCTCTCTACATTTATGATGAAAATGGTCGCTGAGGGGCTTCCCTGTTGGGCTCGGTGGTAAAGAACTCTCCTGCCAGTGCAGCAGATAGGGGTTTGATCCCCTATCGGGGGAAAAACTCCCACGTTACCATGGAGCGTCTAAGCCCGTGCGTCACGGCTCCTGAAACCGGGGGGCCCTGGAGCCCACGCTGCACAAGAAAAGAGAAGCCTCTGTACCACAGCTTGAGAAAACCGCAGCGAGGTCAGAAAATCAAATAAAATTTAAAAAAAAAAAAAAAAGATGGTCAATGAGACCAGACCCAGCTGGTACCTCCTTTAGAAGACTTGGCGAAGCCTCTGGTCCAACTCTAAGAAGACAACCTCCTCCATGCGTGTGATGGGAGCAGGTGTGGAGACCGCGGGACCTGCCTGTCACAGTTGCCCCTGGTGACAGGCGTGGCAAGGGGAGGGAACTGAGGAGAAGAAAACAGGAACATAGCTGAAGGCGTCTGGTCGAGCCATCCAGGCAGTCACTGTCGGATGAGGAAGACAGGCGTCAGGGCGGTCCAGACGTGGAAGCCTCGCAGGAGAGCGATGGGGGCCGCAGGTTGGCAGACGTGAGCGTGGGGTGTGTGTTGGAGGGGAGGGGGTGTAACCCGGTCCCCCTTGACTCCCAGGGTCCTCGAAAGTGTCCTTTTCCTGCTTCTGTTGCTGCCGTCAAAGGCTGGTGCTCCCAGGTGGGTCTGAACAGAATCACTCGTCGAGTCTAACTCTTTGCAACCCCGTGGACCATAGCCTCGCCAGGCTCCTCCGTCCCTGGGATTCTCCAGGCAAGAATACTGGAGTGGGTGGCCACACCCTCCTCCAGGGGATCTTCCTGACCCAGGGGTCAAACCTGGGTCTCCTGCACGGGCAGGCGAATTCTGTACCGTGTGCACCGTCTGGGAAGCACCAGGAGCCTGAAGGTGTGCAGTGAACAACCTTTCGGATCCAGGGCGCCCAGGCAGACAGGGCGACCGGTGAGGGGTAGCGCGTGGGCACTGTGTTTTCAGGTCCGCATGAGCCCCGGGGAGTTGGCCAGGTTGGGGTGGGAGATTCTGGAGTTCCCCGGGCCAGCCCACGCCTGTGGGGATTGGAACGAGACATGGGTTTGTGAGCTGTGTGTGCTGCAGTGATGGGAGCCCGTCGGGGTTACAGGTGTTGCCTGGGATGCTGGCATTGCGTTTTGTGTGGCTCAGTTGGTGCAGAATCCGCCTGCAACGCAGGAGACCCTGCTTCGATTCCTGGATCGGGAAGACCTCCTGGAGAAGGGAAAGGCAACCCACTCCAGTATTCTTGGGCTTCCCTCGTGGCTCGGCTGGTAAACAATCTCCCTGCAATGGAGGAGACCTGAGTTCAATCCCTGGGTTGGGAAGATTCTCCTGGAGAAGGGAAAGGCTACTCACTCCAGGGTTCTGGCCTGGAGAATCCCATACAGTCCATGGAGTCGCAAAGAGTTGGACACAACCGAGTGACTTTCACTCACGCACTCCGTGGCACGCCTAAAACCACGGTGAGCTCCATGGGCAAGCTCGTGCAAGGGTCCCCCTTGGACCGGCTTCCCGGGCACCCAGCCCCCTCCCCAAGGCGTGTCCTGAATCTGAGAGACGGCGTCGGTGCCCTCCGTCCAGCCGAAACGGTTGTAAAACTGAAATCTTTAAATGGGGAAAGAAAGCGCGGCCAGGTGATCACCAAAACAAGAAGGGAAAGTGGGCGAGAAAAAGCAAAGGATGGCTCGATTCCATTTATAGGAAGCAAAGCAGCACAGGCGACTTCACGGAGGCAGAAACTGGGTTCGTGGTCGGAGGGGCTGGTGGAGGGTGATGGCTCACGGGGACAGGTCTCCCTTAGGGAGACGGGAAAGTTCTGCAACCACGCTTTGTGGACGTGCTGAGTGTCGCTGAGTTATACAAGGGGGCTTCCTGGTGGCTCGGTGGTAAAGCATCCGTCTGCTGATGCAGGAGACGTGGGTTCGATCCCCGGTTCGGGAAGATCCCCTGGAGGAGGAAATGGCAACCCACTCGAGTGTTCTTGCCTGGAGAATCCCACGGACAGAGGAGCCTGGTGGGCTACAGTCCATGGGATCACAGAAATTTGGACGCGACTGAGTGACTGAACACACAGGCTTGCATCCCGAGTGAATTTAGCCTGAATTAAAAAAAAAAATGAGGGCAAAATTAAGTGAAAGAGCGATGAGGTTTCTGTGGATTTCAGTTTTCTGACCACTTCTTGTGAGGCTCCTTGGAAGGGCCTTGGAGGATGGGAGTGACAATTAAACCAGCGATTGGCTGAATAAGATACATCATGTTGTTCTTCAGTGGCTCAGCCGTGTCCAACTCTTAGCGACCCCGTGGACTGCAGCACCCCAGGCCTCCCTGTCCATCACCATCTCCCGGAGTTTGCTCAAACTCATGCCCGTCAAGTCGGGGATGCCATCCAACCATCTCATCCTCTGTCGTCCCCTTCTCCTCCCACCCTCAGTCTTTGCCAGCATCGGGGTCTTTTCCAATGAGTCAGCTGTTCGCATTGGATGGTCAGAGTATTGGAGCTTCAGCTTCAGCATCAGTCCTTCCAGTGAATATTCAGGACTGACTTCCTTTAGGATGGACAGGTTGGATCCCCTTACTGTCCAAGGGACTCTCAAGAGCCTTCTCCAGCGCTACGATACGTCGTGGCCCTATTTCACACTCATTGCAGAGTCTCCTTTGGAGATTTCCTCACAATCCTTGACCAAGAGCCGGGGTCTGCGATGAACTGATTATTTAAAGCAAGCAACTTTTGGGGGTGGATTTCTGTGCCCCTCTGTGGTATATGACAACTCTTTTTTTTTTTTTTTCAATCAGGGTTACAGCAGTTTCTGGGTTTTGCTCCATCACGAGGAGCAGGAAGCCGACAGGAGTTCAGCACACAGGAAGTTAGTGGGAACGTTGGGGTGAAGGGTGTTGATGAGTCCAGGAGTGTGGGTACCTCCTCTGCGTGTCCAACCTCGCCCCCGAGGCTGGTACGACACTATGCCCCACGGAGGAGAAAGCTGGACTCGGGGAGAGTGATAAGTCAGGTGCTGCCATCACTGAGGAGGCGGGAGATGGGTCAGGCTGTGGTTCCCCCGCCCCCGCACCCACGGCCCATCCCCCCCCCCACCCGTCTCCCATTAAGAGAAGCTCAGACCGCAGACATTTCGCAAATTGCAGATGTGAAAATCCAGGCGTGGCCCCATGAGCCCTGGGTGAGTGTTGATTGAGGAAGGTCCTCTCTGAGAGGTTCCGGGGTGCAGCCTGCAGGCAACCCTACCCCCTCCCCACGGCAGGAAACAGCCCTCCCCCAGGGGGGATCAGACAGCAGACCCCCAAGGAGGATGAAGTCTGCATGGGGCAGGGTCTTGGCAGGAGGGTCCCTGGGGTGGGGGAACAGGAGGTAACGGTCAGGTGGGAAAGTTGGAACTGGTCTGCTGGGTGGTTTTGTTCTGTTTTCTTTTCTCCCGCTCTGTGATGGCAAGTGAGGCTCCCTGGGGGTAACGGGGTTGAAGCGGGGTGGGCAGGAATCTGAGGCTGGGTGCTTGTCCCCAGGTGTGCTGACGGACAGGTATCTCTGTCCTTAAGGACAGAGGATGCTTGGGGTCTTCCATCCTCGGCATCCAGCCTGGGGAACCTGGTGAAAATGCAGACGATCCGAATGAGTCTGAGAAGAGAAGTCGGAGAAGGCAGCAGAGGAGGGGGGGTTATGTGGAAACGGCCGAGGATTATGCACAAGAGGCCCAGGGGACTCGTTAGCAGAGAGGCTGGGGGGGTGTGGGGGGTGGGAGCTTCTTGGGTGGCTCAGCAGTTAAAAAAAGAAAAAGTCTGCTTGCAAAGCAGAAGATGCCAGAAATGCCTAAGGTTCAATTCCTGGGTCAGGAAGATCCCCTGGAAGAGGGTATGGCAACCCACTCCAGTGTTCTTGACTGCAGAATCCCATGGACAGAGGAGCCTCGCGGGGCTGCAGTCCATGGGGTAGCAAAGTCGGACACCAGTGAAGTGACTAAGCACGAGGAGAGGCTGGTCTCGAGTGCGTGTAGGGTCAGCAGACTGCCACCATCATGCACCGGTCTCCGAGACGGGGCGTCCCAGGTGATGCTGACCCAGGGGGATTGGGCATGTGAGAGCGGCTGCAGCGTGGGGTGGTGGGGAATTCCTTTGCTGGCGGAGACGCCCACGGGAGCTGGGAAGTTCCCCCCCATGTAAATGCCTGTGTCGCCAGAGGGGAGACGCGGGCCAAGAATGGGATGCCCGTGGAGGACATGGGCCGGCGGGCGGTGGGTGGTGGGTCCCTCAGGGAGGTCCGAGAGCCTTGGTGGAGGGTGGATGAAGCCCTCTGGGCGGGGACTGAGCCTGAAGGCTCTGAGCTGGACGTGTGTCCGAGATTCAAGGCCCTCGGAGCGGAGCGGAGCTACAGCTGAGTGGAGAGGTGGAAGGCGGTCTGAGGACCAGAGGGAGGAAAGAAAAATGGAAGGAGACAGGAACGATGCAGGGATGCAGGGATGAGGAGAGAAAGAAGGGAGAGATGGAGGGAAGCAGGCAAGGAGGAAAGAAGGGTCGGAGGGGAAAAAAATGCTTGTCATTTCTCACGGCAACCCCCAGGAAAGGAACTCCAAGAGACAGAAGCCACCTTGAGACTAGTAGACTCCATAAACCCAAGGACATGATAGAAATTACGACCGTGGGAACCCTCGGGGAAAAGATACAGCGTTCAAAGGATGGGATTTCCGGGAGCACAAAGAGATGAGGAGGGAGGGGTCTGGAAGAACTCAGCTCGAGACAAATGGAGATTTGCAGTGTAGAGAAAGCTGAAGGCACATTGCAAGTCACGACAACACCGGAAAGGAATCGCCACGACCAAACTCAGCTGCGTCTGATTCTTGGTGGCCCCCATGGGCCGTAGCCCCACCGGGTTCCTCTCTCCGTGGGATGGATTCTCCAGGCGAGAATACTGCCGTGGGTGGCCGCGTTCTCCTCCGGGGGATCTTCCTGCCCCCAGGAACCAAAACCGAGTCTCCTGATTGGCAGGCGGGCTTTTTAGCATCTCAGCCACCAGGAAAGCACAACTGAAGTGACCGATGGGGAAACGGTGGGCGCGTCCGCAGATGCCACGCCAAACCCAGCCGGACGGACGATCAGGTGTTTTCTGTGGAGCATGGCTTTGTGGTGGACAGAGCACGCACGGTACCTTTGTCGCTTTGGTGTGTTTTTTGAAGTTTAATTTTTTAATTTTATACGTTTGCCCGAGATGTGCGGCATGTGGATCTTAGTTCCCCAACCAGCCAGAGGAGCCCTGCCCCCTGCATGGGGAGCTCGCCGTCTTAACCCCTGGACCACCAGGGAAGTCCCTACATTTTTTGCTTAATGTCAGTCGAGTTTATTTGTTCAAGGCGAATGGAGGTCTGCAGAAACATGAGGTTCGGAAAGGGTTGGGAATTCCTACCTCCCCACTTCCCCCTACGGTTAGTTCCCTAATGATGAGCCCCGAGCATCAGTGTGGGACGCCTCTGACAATTGATGGACCTAGTTTGGCGCAATACTCTTGACTCAAGCTCATAACTGTCATTACAGGTCACTCTGGCTGTTGGCCAATACTTGGGCCACCGGATGGGAAGAACTGACTCACTGGAAAAGACCCTGGTGCTGGGAAGGATTGAGGGCGGGAGGAGAAGGGGATGACAGAGGATGAGGTGGTTGGATGGCATCAATGACTCAATGGACATGAGTTTGAGTCAACTCTGGGAGTTGGTGATGGACAGGGAGGCCTGGCGTGCTGCAGTCCATGGGGTCGCAGAGAGTTGGACATGACTGAGCGACTGGAATGAACGGAAATAAACTTGCTGTTGGACGTTCTGTGGGTTTGGATAAAGGTGTGATGGCATGTTTCCATCATTAGAGCAGAATATTTCCTCTGCTCTAAAAATGTCCTGTCCTCCACCTGTCTATCCCTCTTGTTCCCTGACAGCCACTGATGCTTTTTCTGTCTCCATTGTTGTTGCTCAGTCGTGTCTGACTCTTTGCAACCCCACGGACTGCAGCACACCAGGCCTCCCTATCCATCACCAACTCCCAGAGCTTGCTCAAACTCATGTCCATTGAGTCGGTGATGCCATCCAACCATCTCATCCTCTGTCATCCCCTTCTCCTCCTGCCCTCAATCTTTCCCAGCATCAGGAGCTTTTCCAAGGAGTCAGCTCTTCGCATCAGGTGGTCAAAGTATTGGAGCTTCAGCTTCAGCTTCAGTCCTTCCAATGAATATTCAGGGCTGGTTTCCTTTAGGATGGACTGGTTGGATCTCCTTGCAGTCCAACAGACTCTGAGTAGGGTTCTCCACCACCACCATTTGAAAGCATCAATTCTTCTGCACTCAGCTCTAGTTTTACCTTTTCAAGAAAGTCATAGAAGTGAAATTATATACTCTGTGTGTGCGTCCGACTCTTTGGGACCCCGTGGACTGTAGCCCGCCAGACCCTTCTGTCCATGGGATTCTCCTGGCAAGAACACTGGAATGGGTTTCCACGTCCTCCTCCAGGGGATCTTCCCTACCCAGGGATTGAACCAGCCTCTCTTAAGTCTCTTGTGTTGGCAGGCAGATTTCTTACCACTAGCACCACCTGGGAAGCCCATGCACTTTGCACCCTTTTTTAAATTGTCTTTTTAGTTAATTAATTTTTCGGCTGCACCGCATACCATGGGGGAATCTTAGTATCCTGATCAGGGATCAAAACCACAGACCCCTGCATTGGGAGGGTGGAGTCTTAACCACTGTAAGCAAATGACCCAGGATACTGGCCAGGTCAGCATGCCGATGCCGACTACCACCCTGGAGAGAGTCCTGTGGGTTTTTTTTCCCCGTGTCCCTGGGAAAACATCACTGGTGTCCACATCAAGACTCCCACAAAGGCTGGCTCTTCTCTCCCCACAGAGCTTCTGCGTCATCTGGGAAGCCCCGCGAGTCCCCTGGCGATGGTTGTCTTCCTCTCTATGGTGCTTGACTCTGCGTGGCTCCTCACCCAGGAGCAGCAGGGTGAGTATGTGAATGTGCCTGACCTCTCTCTGCTTCCCCTATTCCCCTGACCCCAACTTCTGGGACACGCGTCTATCAGTTCAGTTCAGTTGCTCAGTCACGTCTGACTCTTTGCGACCCCATGGACCACAGCACGCCAGGCCTCCCTGTCCATCACCAACTCCCGGAGCTTGCTCAAACTCATGTCCATTGAGTTGGTGATGCCATCCAGCCATCTCATCCTCTGTCGTCCCGTTCTCCTCCTGCCTTCAATCTTTCCCAGCATCAGGGTCTTTCCCAGTGAGTCAATTCTCATGAGGTGGCCAAAGGATTGGAGTTTCAGCTTCAACATCAGTCCTTCCAGTGAACACCCAGGACCGATCTCCTTTAGGATGGACTGGTTGGATCTCCTTGCAGTCCAAGGGACTCTCAAGAGTCTTCTCCAACACCACAGTTCCAAAGCACCCATTCTTCAGCGCTCAGCTTTCTTTATTGTCCAACTGTCACATCCATTCATAACCCCTGGGAAAACCATAGCCTTGACTAGACGGACCTTTGTTGGCATGCCTATAGGCATAGCCATGCCTATGGCTGTGTCTAGTTTCATGATTTTCCTTCTATGAGATGGTCTGCCAGCCTTATACATCCCCCACCCATCCTGCAGACACAGGCGATGGTGCACAAATCCCTTCCCGTGACAAGATGGGAATAAATAGCCTCTGCTCCTTCTCATTTGGTTGGTCTTCATTTATTTTCTCAGTAGATGTCTCCACTTGGCCTGCTCTGGGGGCTCAGTGCTAAAGAATCCTCCTGCAGTGCAGGAGACGTGGGTTCAATCCTTGGGTCGGGAAGATCCCCTGGAGGAGGACATGGCAACCCACTCCAGTATTCTTGCCTGGAAAATCCCATGGACAGAGGAGCCTGCTGGGCTATGGTCCATGGGGTCGCAAAGAGGTGGACGTGGCTTACTGACTATACAACAACAACAGAGACATCTCCACTTGGGAGAAAAGCATAGGAAGGAGAGATGGGGCAGAGGGTGGGGCACAACGAGGATTTAACAGAGGTGGTTGACAGTGATCCCCAATGCCGATCTTTGCTTACAAGACTTGAAACGAATTGCTTAGGTACGGAGTTGGGAAAGGGGGAGTTTCTTGATTCTTGAGGTCACATCTTCCAGATCTTCCGACCGTGAAGCCAAACTCCAGTCTAAATGTGAAGTTTGACCCAAAGATGACCAAGCTGACTTGGGACTGCAAGGAAAACACTACTTATGGGGAATGTGTGATGATTCACAAGGAGAAGGGGCTGATTAAGAAAAAGGTAAGGTGGTTTGGGCATGAGTTTGAGCAAACTCCAGGAGACAGTAAAGGACAAGGGAAGCCTGGCGTGGCTGCAGTCCATGGGGTCGCAAAGAGTCGGACATGACTGAGCAACTGAGCAGCAAGGACGAGGTAGATTGGACGGGCCCCGTTGCTACCCTTTGTAGAGCGCTCATCAAGCATGAGAGACAAAAACAACGAGAGTGGCTTGGGGGTACGTCAAGGAAGTCATGGTTCGAGGTGCACCGGGGAAGGGACCCTCGTGTCCAGTATGTATTGAGTAGGCTGATTCCCTGGAGGAGACACGTTTTTTTTTTGCTCAGCCTGCCCACATGCTAGACTTGATCCTGGGAAAGAAATGGCATTCTCTCTGCCTGCTACGTGGAAACAAACTAAACAGACTGACTTGGATACAGTGTCAACAGGACACTCGTGAGAGAATGATGACTATGAGATAAGACAAGAAAAATCAATCCCATAGAAGAGGATGTGGGGACTTCCCTGCTGGTTAAGACTTTGAGCTTCCAGTGGAGGGGTTGTGGAGGGTTCAGTTCGTGGTCAGGAAACTAAGATTCCCACATGCTGCGTTTTGGTGTGGCCACAAACACAAGGGGTGGGTCTGAGGTTCCAAAAAATTTAAAGCGATGAGGGCGCAAAGAGCAGTCCAACCTGCATCCCTTGGGAGTTTGTGAGAAATAGAGGCTCCCAGACCTCACCTGGGACTTGGGTAACCAGACTGAGTGTTTTCACAAGATCCCTGGGGAGCTCTAGGTGAGTTTGGAGGGAGGTTCAGGAAGGAGGGAGCATATGTATACTTCCAGCTGGTTCAGATTGTAGCATAACAGCAACTAGCGCAAATACTGGAAAGCAATTATGTGCATGTCCCTTCAGTCGTGTCTGACTCTTTGCAATCCTATGGACTGTGGCCCACCAGGCTCCTCTGTCCATGGGATTCTCCAGGCGAGAATACTGAAGTGGGTTGCCCTGCCCTCCTCCAGAGGATCTTTCCGACCGAGGGGTAGAACCCATGTCTCATGCATCACCTGCATTGCAGGTAAATTGTTTACCCACTGAGCCACCTGGGAAGCCCAAAGCAATTATACTCCAAGTAAAAATATGTTTTTTTTTTCCTTAAAAAGGTGAGCTCTGAACACTGACTTTCTGAACCCTGCTAGTGGGCCTCTTCTCAAAGAAGGTACCTGGGCGAGGTTTCACATAGGGAGGTGAATGTCGCGATGGGGGTCAGCGTAGGAGCAAACACCGTGACGGTGAGAGGAAAGAAGACCGGCGCTTAACCCACTGGCTGGTCGCATCTCTTCAGGTCAAAGACAGTGAATGCCAGTGCACGTTTCCGGACTGTTCTCTCCACGGGGGAGTCACGCTCACCGTCGAAGTGAATACCAACCAAAGACGGCTTTCAGAAATGCTGGTCTACACTAACCCAGGTAGGGAAGACACGGGGGTGGACCCTTCTGCTCCCCACGAGCATTCAGAGTCCATTGTCTCACCTTTTTCAGCTTTACGGAGGTATACTTGACACACAGCAGTTGTGTACATTTGAGGAGTTTTTGGCTCTGCCTCGTTGTTTCGGTGTTTTTGTCTTTGGTGCTCCTTTGCAGCTTGTGGAATCTGACGTCCCTGACCAGGGATTGAACCCAGGCCCACAGCAGTGAACATGTGGAGCCCTAACCTTGAGACCGCCAGGAGATTCCCACATTTGCTGTTTCAATGTGTGCGTGCTGTGCGAAATGCTTGCCGCAGTCGTGCTGTTAACCTATCTATTCTGTCACGTGTGTTTTTGTTGGTTATCTGTGTTTTTGTGGTGAGACCTTCAGGGATCTTCTCTCTTCAGTTCATTCACTCAGTCGTGTCCGACTGTTTGTGACCCCATGGATTGCAGCACACCAGGCCTCCCTGTTCCTTACCAACTCCTGGAGCTTGCTCAAACTCAGGTCCATTGAGTCGGTGATGCCATCCAACCATCTCATCCTCTGTCGTCCGCTTCTCCCACCTTCAATCTTTCCAAGCATCAGGGTCTTTTCCAATGAGTTGGCTCTTTGCATCAGGTGGCCAAAGGATTGGAGCTTCAGCTTTAGCGTCACTCCTCCCAAAGAATATTTAGGATGGATCTCCTTTAGGATGGACTGGTTGGATCTCCTTGCAGTCCAAGGGACTCTCAAGAGTCTTCTCCAACACCACAGTTCAAAAGCATCAATTCTTCAGTGCTCAGCTTTCTTTAGAATTCAACTGTCACATCCACACATGACCACTGGAAAAAGCATAGCTTTGACTAGGTAGACCTTTGTCACAAAAGTAATGTCTCTGCCTTTTAATTCACTGTCTTGGTTGTTCATAGCTTTTCTTCCATGCAGCGGGTGTCTTTTAATTTCATTTCTTTTCTCTTAGTGAATTTCAGGTGGACAATACAGTATTGTCAACTGTATCTACCAACTTGCGTGTTAGATCCCTGGAACATATTCTTCTGTTTTGGGGGAAGAGTCTGAGAAGGATTGGCATTGATTCTTCTTTGAACCATGAAGCCATCAGGTCCATCCCCCTTTAAACGTCACTATTTTGCTTCTGTCCTTTCCCAGGTCGGGAGGACACAGCAGCCCGAAACTTCTCCTGTGTTATCTACGACGCAGATTTCATGAACTGCACCTGGACCAAGGGCCAAGCGGCCCCCAATGACGTCCAATATTTTTTGTACACGCGATCGAAGTAAGTGTTGACCTCACGTAGACAACCCTGAGAGATGCTAGCAGATGTGAAAACTGCCCTGATGGTTCTCTGAACGTTTTGGATCTCCCAGGAAAAAAATCGAGAGGGAATGTCCTCATTACCTGAAAGACTCGGGGACCCACGTGGGATGTCACCTCCGAGACCTCTCGGGATTAACGTCTTATAGTTACTTCCTGGTTAACGGTACCAGCCAAGAAGCGGGAATCCAGTTCTTCGACTCGGTTTTGTTGTTAAAAGAAATAGGTGAGAACAACCACCTGGAATTTAAAACCACTGCTGAGTAGTATGTGACAGAATTTGTGTAGGCATCTGCATTGAGGTTTGCCGGAGATGCTGTAACAAATGGACTGGGAGGCTTTAAACAATGGAAACGTATTGTCCCAGGGTTCTGGAGGCCAGAAATCTTGGTCCCTTTCAGCTCCCACGTCTGTCTCCTAGCTCCTGGTGACAGCCAGCCAGCAGCCCTTGGCTTACAGATATATTATTGCACTCTCTGAACCGGCTCCTTCCTCCCGGTGAACTCGGGAGCTCCCGTTCGTGTCGGGGTGGCAGAAATGGGTCTCCCCTCCGTGGTCCAGGGGAGACATTCTGCATCACAGCTGTCTCCGGGGGTCTCGTTACAGAGCAGTACAACCCTCCCGACAATATCACCGTCCACTGCAACGAATCGCACTGCCTCATCTGGTGGGAACAGCCCAGGACGCGACAGAGACGGTCCAACAGGGAGTTCCAGTACCAGCTGTCCATCCAGAGATGGGTGAGTGGACACAGCGCCAGGCAGGGCACTGAGCCTCAGGAAGCCTGGCAGCCAACCCCGCGCCCCGATGCGAGAGCCTGGGGCAAGAGAAGGGGCTCGGAATGGGTGGGCGTTGGGGGAAATCCAGGGGCCACTCCAAGGCCACCGAGACCCAGTGTAGACACGGGAGGGCACGCCAAACTCTGTCTGCCTAGACCAGTGTAGACAAGAAGGCTCCTCTGCTCCAATCCCACAGGGGCCCTGTGGAGACAAGCAAGACCCCTCTGCTCCACGTGCACAGGGACCCGTTTTAGACAAGAGCTCTCTACTGCAATGCCAGCTGGGCCCAGCGTAGGCAAGAAGGAGCCCTCTTCCTATGTCCACCTTGAAGCCATGTAGGCGAGGAAGAATGCTTTCCTCATGTATACCGGGACTGGGTGTAGACATGAGACACCCTCTCCAACATCCACCGGGACCCAGTATAGACATGAGAAACCCTCTCCTCACGTCCACCTGGATGAGGATAGACACAGAGACACCCTCTCCTCACGTCCACCTGGACCCAGTGTAGACAGGAGACACCCTCTCCTCACGTCCTCTGGGACCCAGTGTAGACATGAGACACCCTCTCACGTCCATCTGGACCCAGTGTAGACATGAGACACCCTCTCCTCATGTCCTCCTGGACCCAGTGTAGACATGAGACACCCTATCCTCACGTCCTCCTGGACCCAGTGTAGACATGAGACACCCTCTCCTCACGTCCACCTGGACCCACTATAGACATGAGACACCCTCTCCTCACGTCCACCTGGACCCACTATAGACATGAGAAACCCTCTCCTCACGTCCTCCTGGACCCAGTGTAGACACGAGAAACCCTCTCCTCACATCCACCTGGACCCACTGTAGACATGAGACACCCTCTCCTCACGTCCACCTGGACCCAGTGTAAACAAGGAGACACCCTATCCTCACGTCCGCCTGGACCCAGTGTAGACATGAGACACCCTCTCCTCAGGTCCACTTGGACCCAGTGTAGACATGAGACACCCTCTCCTCACATCCACCTGGACCCAGTGTAAACAAGGAGATACCCTATCCTCACGTCCGCCTGGACCCAGTGTAGACATGAGGCACCCTCTCCTCAGGTCCACCTGGACCCAGTGTAGACATGAGACACCCTTTCCTCACGTCTGCCTGGACCCAGTGTAGACATGAGACACCCTCTCCTCACGTCCGCCTGGACCCAGTGTAGGCATGAGACACCCTCTCCTCACGTCCACCTGGACCCAGTGTAGACATGAGACACCCTCTCCTCACGTCCACCTGGACCCAGTGTAGACATGAGACACCCTCTCCAACATCCACCGGGACCCAGTGTAGACATGAGACACCCTCTCCTCACGTCCATCTGGACCCAGTGTAGACACAGAGACCCCCTCTCCTCATGTCCACCTGGACCCAGGGTAGACATGAGACACCCTCTCCTCATGTCCTCCTGGACCCAGTGTAGACATGAAGACACCTTATCTGATATTCTCCTGGACCCTGTATAGACACTGAGAGGCCCGCTGCTCATGTCCACCTGCACACAGTATAGACAGGGAGAAACCGTCTCCTCCACGCCCTTCTGGATTATAAGCAGCCTCCTTCACCAGCTCAGTTTCTAGAAGGAGCCATAAAGCAAGGCCACCCTGTGTCCTGTGGACACGTTCCCTCATTCTGTGTGGGGCCAACTCCAGGTCACAAGGAATATAAGAGCTCAACCATCTGTTGGGCCCTGGCTCTTTGGCTTTCTGTTGACTGCATGGAAAGGGGAGATGGGATGAGACCTATGAAAAACTTTCAAGGTGGAGAGAAGTAAATACTCTCTTTTGTTTGGGTTTTTTTCTAGCGTGATACCAGCAGCAGTAGAAGTCAGCTGGTGAGTGACGACCCCGACCGTGAAGATCACCTTTGTGGTTTAATCCTCTGTGTGTGGGGGCACGCCCAGTCTCATGTCCAACTCTTTGTGACCCTATAGACTGTAGCCCCCCAGCCTCCCCTCTCCATGGGAATCTCCAGGCAAGAATACTGGAGGGGGTTGCCTTGCCCTCCTCCAGGGAAATCTTCCTGACCTGGGGATAGAACTTGCGTTTGCCTGCATCTCCCACATTGCAGGCAGATGCTTCACCCTCAGAGTCACCTGAGAAGCCCAGTTTAATCGTACAATATTGGTAAACGGACACACGGCAATTGTTTCAGCAGTGGCCAGGATGGGGATGGGATAAAAATCAGATAATGCAGCTTCCCCAGAGCAGGGCTCCCCAACATTTTTGGAACCATGGACCAGTTTCATGGGAGACAAGTTTCCCATAGACAGAGTGGGATGGTTTGGGGTGATTTAAGAGCCTGGCATTTATTTTGCTCTTTATTGTTACCTCAGCTCTACCTCTGGTCATCAGGCCTTAGATCCCAGAGGTTGAGGACCCCTGTCCTAGCATATCAAGACAGTGATATAGCGGCGCCCCCAGTTACCACTTGGGTGGGGTCTCCCTCTTCTGTCCATGTTGGTCCAGGAAATAACTCCTTGAAATGTCACAGAGACAACTGCATCCCTCAAAACTCCTCTCGAGGTCCATCATCAAAGTACATTCTGCTGATCTTTTCTAAGCTGCACCACCACTGAGACCTCGGTCTCATCCTCTGTCTGATGAGGAGGTTGAACCTGGTCCTCTGAACATCTTTCTCAGGGTGGTGATGCATCTATGGGTCTGTCCACATCCCCTGCGGTTCCTGAACCATTGCTGTATCTGTAGTGAATGATCCCAGGAGCCTCAGGAGTAGTGACTCAGAAGACGCAGGACAATCCCCCATTGTTTGTATTTATCTAAGCATCTTTCCAAAGTGTTCAGGGTGCAGAGTACAACATTCATGCCCAGGTTGCAGGGTGGGGAATGTCAGCTTGAAGTTTTCACTTCACTTGGGCAGCTGAAAAGACACCCCCGACACACACAAACACTCACACACACTCTTTTTCTCAACACAGGGGACAGCTCTTAACTTTCTGCTTTCTCCAAAGATTGTGGTGTTTGGTGACTCAGGGAATAGATACAGCTTTCCAAAACCGGGATCCAAAGCAAAACATACTGTGATGATAAGGACCGCAGACGCCCGGAGAGCCCGCTGGGGTGCCTGGAGCCAGCCCGTTGAGTTCGGTAGGTGTCCCGAGACCATCGCAGACAGGTCCTGGCATGCTGGGTCCCTCTCTGAGTCAGTCTGGGAAGAGTTCCCATCCATGAGCCCCTGCTGACACTGTCCCCCTAGCGTCAGCAACACCTAGTGAGTGAAAGTGAAAGTTACCCCGTCAGGTCCAACTCTTTGCCACCCCACGGACTATAGCCCATGAGGCTCCTCTGTCCATGGGTTTTCCCAGTCAGGAATCCTGGAGTGGGTTGCCATTTCCTTCTCCAGGGGATCTTCCCCATCCAGGGATCGAACCTGTGTCTCTTGCATTGCAGGCAGATTCTTTCCTGACTGAGCCACCAGGGAAGGATTAATTTAAACTATGAACCAAAAGAAAAAAAAAATTTGACTTTTCCCAGAATACAGTTCTAAACAGACCTGGCTCACCTCCACGTGATATTTTTTTTGGTTTCACCTGCCATCCGGAATATGCAGTTTTGACAATTGACATATCGCTTAAAAGAAAAGATACTGCTCTGCGTAACAGGTCACATTTTATCCGCCTATGCTGAGAAATGTTCCAACAGTGGATGCATCCATCGGGTTATAATGACTCCGATAGACTTGAGAGTTTCTCACTGTGTTTCTGACTATTCACAGATGAAAAATGTGCCCTATTTAGGAAAATAATTTTGGAGAAGAAAATGACAACCCACTCCAGTATTCTTGCCTGGGAAATGCCATGGACAGAGGAACCTGGAGGGCTACAGTCCATTGGGTCACAAAGTCGGACACGACTGAGCGACTAAAACGGACAGAGGAAAATAGTTTATTGTAAAGAGCATTTATTCTAAATGACACGTGATTTTAAAGCATAAGAATAAATGAGAGGGGACTTTTCTGGTGGTCCAGCAGTTGAGATCTGCTTTCCAACGCAGGAGGTGTGTGTTTGATCCCTGGTGGGGGAGCTAAGACCTCACATGCCTTGAGGCGAAAAGACCAAAGCATAAAATACAGGCCACAGGGAATTCCCTGGCGGTCCAGTGGCTAAGAGGCTGTGCTCCCAGTGTTCAATCCCTGGTCATGGAACTACATCCCACCTGCCACAACTAAGCCCCAATACAGTCAAATAAATGAATAAATATTAAAAGAAGAATTAATATTGTAACAAATTCACCAAACAGGAGGGAATGTAGTTTACAGCTGCTTGCCTGGGACTGTGTATTCATCCTTTCTTCTGTCCATTTTTAAATCAAATGGTTCCTTGGGTTGCTCCATTCTAAGAGTGCTTTAGGGGTTTTGAAGATGGATCCTGGTCTCATCTCTAGTCTCTTGTTGAGTCGCTCAGTTGCATCTGACTCTTTTCGACCCCATGGACCGCAGGACGCCAGGCTTCCCTGTCCATCACCAACTCCCAGAGCTTGCTCAAACTCATGGCCATCGAGTTGATGATGCCATCCAACCATCTCATCCTCTGTCGTCCCCTTCTCCTGCCCTCAATCTATCCCAGCATCAGGGTCTTTTCCAATGAGTCAGCTCATCAGGTGGCCAAAGGATTGGAGTTTCTGCTTCAACATCAGTCCTTCCAATGAACATTCAGGACTGATCTCCTTTAGGATGGACTGGTGGGATCTCCCTGCAGTCCAAGGGACTCTCAAGAGTCTTCTCCAGCCCCAAAGTTCGAAAGCATCCATTCTTTGGCGCTCAGTCTTCTTTTTGGTCCAATTCTCACATCCATACGTGATCACTGGAAAAACCATAGCCTTGACTAGACAGGCATTTGTTGGCAAAATGAGGTCTATTGTCTCACAAACATTTTCCGTGAACGCTCTGGGTTAGGGTACTCTCATAGATTTCACTCCTTCGTATGGGACTTCTCTGGTGGCTCAGACAGTAAAGAATCCTCCTGCAGTGCGGGAGACACAGGTTTGGTCCCTGCTTCGGGAAGATGCCCTGGGGGAGGGCATGGCAACCCACTGCAGTGTTCTTGCCTGGAGAATCCCACGGACAGAGGAGCCTGGTGGGCTGCAGTCCGTGGGGTGGCAAAGGTCAGACATGAGAGAGGGACTGACACGTCCAGCGTCACTGGGCGATGATAGCTCCTCCCCCTCCCTGCGGGGTCCCTGGCCTGTCCCCCCTCCTCTGTCTTCCCCAGGCTCCGAGGAACCAGAGTCCAGCCTGGTGCACATCTATATTCTCGTGGTCCTGGGGACTCTCATCTGTGGCCTGACCCTCAGCTGCCTTTTCAAAAGGTAACCCCGGGGAGTCCCGGGTCGGCTCACCCTCACGGTCAGTGGAGGGCCCAGTGCTTGCTCTAAAGTCACCCCCTCACCCCGATCAGCTCACAAAGATGAGAAGGCAGCCTGTAAACACCCTGGGCGGTCCAAGCCGCCCTGTGGGTTTTCCATAAGAAAATGTGTCTGGGGAAAACAGTGTTTTATTTGGGGGCAAAATTAGGAGCGCAGGCTTCCCTGGTGGGTCAGCTGGTAGAGAACCTACCTACCATGCGGGAGACCTGGGTTCGATCCCTGGGTCGGGAAGATCCCCGAGAAGAGGACATGGCAACCCACTCCAGTGATCTTGCCTGGAGCATCCCATGGACAGAGGAGCCTGGAGGGCTACGAAGAGTCTGACGTGACTGAGTGACTGAATGAGAAAGGAATGAGTGAAGGATTTCAGTACAGGACACAGCGCCTCAGACAGCTCTGAGGAGCTGCTGCCAAAGAGGCAGGGAAGGCAGGTTGGCGTATATGTGATTTTGCTGAAGGGGGACTTCACACAATCAAGCATGCATATATTTATATATATATATATATATATTTTATTTATTTATTTATTTATTTTTACAGAGTAAAATTCACAATTTTACTAAAATTTCAGTAAAATTCACAAACTGAAATAAAAATAAAAAGGAAGATCAGTTCTTAGGCAAAACACATCACCATGAAGCATTTAAATGGTTGTCTAGCTATGAGGAGATGCAAGAACTGGGCTCATAACATGGGCTGTTGAGAATACCTCACGATCTGAAAACCTGTCCTGGCAATTTTTTTTTTCCCTTTTTTCTCCAGAGGGCACAGTGTCTCATGTCTGCTCTCCACCCTGAACTCCTTTCAGGAGACGCTTGGAGGTCAGCAGCTGCTTGTGCAGCTGCTTTAACCCTTGTGGAGGCAGACGAAGTTTTTGAAAGGGTGAGCCGCTCAGTTGTGTCCGACTCTCTGCGACCCCGTGGACTGTAGCTTGCCAGGCTCCCCTGTCCATGGGATTCCCCAGGCAGGAATACTGGGGTGGGTTGCCGTTTCATCCTACAGGGGATCTTCCTGACCAAAGGGTCGATCCCAGCTCTTCTGCGCTGCAGGCAGATTCCTTAGCACCTGAGTCAGCAGGAAACCCCCTTACAGCTCAGCTGTGCTCCGAGTCCTGCCTTCCGCGTCTTTTGGAGCATCTGGAATTCTCGGGATGTCCCTCCTTGTCTTCCCGCATGGTTCTCAGCCCCGGCCTCTGCAGCCAGCCTCCCCCACCACAGGGATCCCTGCCAGCTTCTTCCCTGTCGTGTGAGCTCAGCAGTCACGCGGCTCCCTCAGATGCCCCGGAAGGAAGCCTGGCACGTGCAGAACAAAGCTTGCACGCTCTGCAAAGCCACGGGGAGACTTCGCTCGTGGGGAGACCTTCCTGCAGGGCGTGCGGGTCCCGTGGGCGTTCCCCCGAGGCGTCTTTGTCACCAGGCACCCCTCCACCCCCGCCCTGGTTGGGAGTGTCCTGTGCTCAGTCTCCCCCCAGAGACAAGGGGAGACCCTGAGCGCCTGCTGCAATAAGCTGCAAGGCATCGCGGTTCTCGGGACGCGAGGAAGACCAGGGGCAGCCCGACCACAGACGGTAGGGACAGGAACAGAAGTCATGTTTTAACGCGGAAAAAGCTGTGAGACTTCCTGTGGCTGCCGGAACCAGCGACCACAAGCCGGGGGACTTAAAACAACAGACATCCGTCTTCCCCCAGTTCCCGGGACCAGATGTCTGAGATCAAGGTGTCCCAGGCTCGATTCCCTCTGGAGGCTCCAGGGGAGGGTCCTTCCCTCCTGTTCCAGCTTCTGGGGGCTCCGGGCGTCCGTCCCCGGGCTGGTGTCTGCCTCCCTCTGCCTCCGTCTCCGTGGGGCTTCCCCTCTGTGTCCCCTCTTCCGTGCCTTATAAGGACCCTGTCACGGGGTTTCGGGCCACCCTTGCCCAGGAGGAACCTCATCTCGGACCCTTCACTCCATCACCTCTGCAGAGACCCCATTTCAAAACAGGCCCCCTTTTCCCAGGTTTCAGGACTCGAGTGGGTCTTTGGGGCCACCGTTCAGCTCCACACAGAGTCTTGTAACATCACAGGGCTGCCTCCGTGTCGTGAGAATGAAAATAAGTGCCCATGTGGTGGCTCAGCACCACTGAGACGCTTGGGGACCGTGGGATGGCCCTGAAAACGCGGGCCATTCACAGAAAACGGGCCAGTCTGGAACCGTGGTCTTCAAGGCTGGATGAACACCCCGGCCTTTTACCACCAGAGAGCGTGGACGGCCCCAAGCTTCTCAAGAGTGGGCACTTGGCGCCACCAGTGTCTCTCCACCTGAGGCAGTGAATCGTCAGTTCAGTTCAGTTCAGTCTCTCAGGCGTGTCCGACTCTCTGCCACCCCGTGGACTGCAGCACGCCAGGCCTCCCTGTCCATCACCGGCTCCCGGAGTTTACTCAGACTCATGTCCATCGAGTCGGTGATGCCATCCAGCCATCTCATCCTCTGTCATCTGCTTCTCCTCCTGCCCTCAATACTCTGGTTTCTCTTCAAAGACAGTGAATGAAGGTTCTAGAAAGACTTTCCTGCGCGTTTCTTAAGTACATCCGCATCTATTATAGTCTCCACAGTCCAAGTTGGATGCTGTCCTTCTGTAATTTTTTTTTGTGGATCATCACTTTTTCTTTTAATGTCTCTTCTCTTCCTCTTTTTTTTTTTTTCCAGACTTTGAACTTTTTATTTTGTACTGGGGTATAGCTAATGAACAATGTTGTGATCATCCCAGGTGGACAGCAAAGGCACTCAGCCATACATATACATGTATCGCTTCTTCCCCAAACTCCCCTCCCATCCAGGCTGCCACGTGACGCTGAGCAGAGTTCCCTGTGCTGTCCAGCAGGTCCTTGCTGGTTCTCCATGTTAGATACAGCTGTGTGTCCATGTCCATCCCAGACTCCCTGACTATCCCTTCCCCCATCCTTCCCCCTGGGAACCATAAGGTCATTACAGAGTATTGAGCAGAGTTCCCTGTGCTGTCCAGCAGGTCCTTGCTGGCTCTCCATGTTAAATACAGCCGTGTGTCCATGTACATCCCAGACTCCCTGACTATCCCTTCCCCCACCCTTCCCCCTGGTGACCATAAGGTTATTACAGAGTATTGAGCAGAGCTCCCTGTGCTGTCCAGCAGGTCCTGGCTGGCTCTCCATGGTGAATACAGCAGGGTGTCCATGTCCCTCCCAGACCCCTGACTGTCCCTTCTTCCCCTCTTCCCACTCCCTCATAACGATGGTTGGTTTTCTAAGTCTGTGAGTCTCTCTCTGTTTTGTGAGTTTGCACCATGTCTTTCTAGGGTCCACATGTAAGGGCAGCCATACGACATTTCTCTTTCTCTGACTTACTTCACTCAATGCGACACTCTCTAGGTCCCTCCATGTCGCTGCAGACGGCATTGTTTCATCCTTTTTAACGGCTGCGTAATATTCCGTCGTATATATGGTCCATAACATAGATCATTTTTAAAAGTCTTTACTGAATTGGTTACAATAGTGGTTCTGTGTTACGTTTTTGTTTTTGTTTATTTATTTATTTCTTTTTGTCTGCAAGGCATGTAGGATCTTAGCTTTCTGACCCGGAATTGAATCGGCACCCAAAGGCCCAAACTCACACCCCCTACCCCCACCCCCACCTTTGGAAGGTGATATCTTAACTCCTGGGCCTCCAGGGGAAGCCCCACCTTCTGAGAACCTTAAAGGAAACTCTTCTGAAGACACGAGTCCAGAGGGCCTGTCTGCACTTAACAAGACAGTGGGTCTCCTCTGGGAGCCAGGACGAAAATGTGGGCCTGTCAGTCTGGCCTTCATCTCGTTTCTTATCTCCCCAGGTTCCTCAGGACCCACAGATTATTCCCACCGGTTCCACAGATCAAAGATAAATTGAACGATAACCATCAAATCGACCACGAGGTATGTCCAGGGCTGGGGGAGGCGGGGAGCCAGGACGGACAGGTGGGGAATGGTGAGCCCTGAATCTCGTCTGTGCTCAGCCAAAGCGGTCCACAGGAGGAGGCTGGAATCCCGTGTCCTGCTCGCTGGCTTTGTCCTGGGGGTTGGGGTGGGGTTTGTCTGCAAGCTGTGTCCGGGGAAATTAGCCAGGTCGTGGAGGAGGAGGAGAGAAGTGGAAGATGGAGATGGCAGAGAGAGACTGAAAGGGGTCCAGCCAGAACTCCAGGGGGTCAGCACACAGGATGAAAAAGGGACAAGAGAGACCCTCCCATATGTAGGTCTTCCCTGGTGGCTCAGCTAGTAAAGAACCCGCCCGCAATGCAAGAGACCAGGGTTCGGTCTCTGGGTCAGGGAGATCCCTTGGAGAAGGGGAATGGCAACCCACTCCAGTATTCTTGGGCTTCCCTTGTGGCTCAGATGGTACCAAAAAAATAACTCTGCAGCAAGGAAGGAGGCCTGGGTTCAATTCCCTGGGTTGGGAAGATCCCCTGGAGCAGGGAATGGCAACCTCCTCCAGTATTCTTGTCTGGAGAGTCCTCATGGACAGAGGAGAGCCTGGTGGGTTATATACCCCATGGGGTCGTGAAGAGTTGGACCCGACTGAGCGACTGACACTTTCACTTTCAAATGTGGGAAACCCTCCCCTCCACTTGGGTGCGCCTTTCGAGCCCATCTTCCCTAGGCGGGGACTGTGTCTGCCTCCTCCACGGGCTGCCATCGTATCGACCAGGTGTCAGCTTGCTCACCTGGGTCTCTGAGCCAGCCATCGCCCCTCTTACGGACACCGACTCACCCCCTGGCGGGTTCCCTGGCAGGTGTAGGGTCCTGCGACACTCTCCTTCCAAGCTCTAAGCTCCGCGCAGTCCCAGCGAGTGTGGGACCCGAGCTCGGATGTCCATCTCGCAGCAACAAGCTCCCACCTGGAGAGCCGGCTCCCGTTTCTGTCGAAACCCTCCACGAAACCCTCCCGGGAACTCCTGGGGAGTTGACATCCCTGCCTTTCTCCCCCATCAGATGCTATGGGAGAAGTTTGCACACGAAAGGGGAAAAGCTGACAAGGAAGAGGTCTTTACCGTGGAGAAAGTCACTGAAGCCCCAGCGAAACTGTGAATTCCAGGCGTCTCCATACTCGGGACTTTCTAGAAGCTGTTGACTTCTTTTAAAATATTTTTTTAACATATCTTAAGTGTTTTATTTACTGTTTCAAATGTATCTTTTTTAATTTGTTGTATTTTTATAACTTCTTCCTTTTTTTTTTTTTTTAAACAAGGCTTCTCAGGGAATCAGTGGTAAAGCACTCACCTGCCAATCTAAGAGACTCGGGTTCAATTCTTGGGTCGGAAAGAACTCCTGGAGAAGGAAATGGCAACCCACTCCAGTATTCCTGCCTGGAGAATCCCATGGACGGAGGCGCCTGGCCATCTAGAGTCTGTGGGCTCATGAAGAGCAGAACGTGAACGAGAGCCAACTGAACAACAATTTTTTTTTTTTTACTCTAAAAGATAACGTCCCATTTCGGTGCTTTTGTAGCTGGAGAGGTGGTTTGCTGCCTGCAATTCTGAACACTTACCGCACCTCTCAGCGCCTCCTGGAATCCCATCGCTTCATCACACGGAGGTGTCCAGGCTGTCGACGGCCACTGGGGCTGGAACGCTGTCTCCCCTGCCTCTGCTTCTGCCGGCAGAAAGAATACATCCCCTCCCCTTTTTTTTTTTTTAATGTATCAGCTGCAGTTTAGAAAGAAATGAGTTTCCAGAGGCTACTGTAACAGGACCTCCGTGATGGACTTGGCATGGCAGGACTCCCTCTGTTACAGCTCGTAGGGTCCCCTGAGTGCTTCTTGTGAGGGCCTCTATGATGACCTTACCCCCCAGCGGCCGGTCCCCGACCCAGTCTCCATCTCGGGATCCTGGCATTCATCACAGCTGTTAACTTCCTTGTGTCAGAAGGCAACCTGTTTGTGGGTTCCGGGGACTTGGGATGTCGTTGGGGATGTTATTCTGTCCACCGCACGGGGAAGAGACACAGACGTCCTTGGGGACATTTTTCTGTCCACCACACGGGTCCCTAAGCAGGAGCTTTGCTGAGCGGCCGTGATGGGTGAGCCCGGAGCCATCCCCAGACCTGCAGATTCCAACGTCGCCGTCTGGGCGCGGCGGCTCCTTCTCCCAACCCTGCCACCCCTCATACGCAGGGTGTGTATTCCTCCCGTCCCACCGGAATCCTCAATCAAGACCAGCTGAGTCGTATGCTTTTTTCACAAAGCGGCAAAGCCCTCTTTGTTTTTTTAACTCCAGTCTTTTCGTGAGGTTTGTGAGCCGTTTCAGCCAGTTACCCGGCCCCAAGGAGGGGGTCTTGGGAAGCCTGACTTACAAGCCGATCAGTCAGAAGTCC
>ML664232.1:1612625-1627885 GCA_007570785.1 Antilocapra americana | reverse complement strand
GGGTTGGGGCGGGTGGGCAGGGAAATCTCGATGTTTGGGGTTAAGAGTGTTAAATGTAAATTGATTAATGGATATAAAGTGTTAGACTTAAAATGGATAAGCAACAGAGATCTATGGTATACCTCCAGGAATCAGATAATCATATTGGATGTCATGTCAGACACTATAATGAAAAGGGGTTTAAAAACATGTATATCTCCGTAAGTGAATCCGTTTGCTGTACACCTGAAACCAACCCAACGTTGTAAGTCAGCTCTGTGCTCAGTCCCTCAGTCGTGTCTTGCTCTCCGAGACCCCATGAGCTGTCACCCGCCAGGCTCCTCTGCCCATGGGATTCCCCAGGCAAGAGTACTGGAGTGGGTGGCCACGCCCTCCTCCAGGGGATCTTCCCAAGCATCAAACCTCTGTCTCCTGCATTGGCAGGGGGACTGCTTACCGCTGAGCTACTTGGGAAACTATACTTTAAAATGAAAAAATTACCAAAAAAAATATTTTTTTAAAGTAAAGTCATTCTGGAGACTTCCCTTTGGCTCAGATGGTAAAGAATCTGCCCGCCAATGCAGGAGACACAGGTTCGATCCCTGGGTCGGGAAAATCCTCTGGAGGAGGAAATGGCAACCCACTCCAGTATTCTTGCCCGGAGAATCCCCTGGACAGAGAAGCCTGGCGGGCTACAGTCCACGGGGTCGCAGAGAGTGGGACATAAGTGAGGGACTGAATAGCAAGAAGGTTATTCTAATGAGAAAAAGAAAACTGTTCTTCAACTGCTCACCCCCGGCAAGGAGGATCTGATGCCCCCAGCTCCCCTCCCCATCCTGTCTCCCCGGAAGGTCCCCTCCTGGCCCCCGCTTGGCGCTGAGGCTGCCGGCCCCGCTGTTCCGTCTCTGCCGCCCGAGAGGCAGCTGTGTACCCTCCTGGGTTGACCTGCGGTCTGCACCACGACGCCCCTGCAGGAACCAGTGACCTGGGAGTCGGGAGTGTTGGGAGCTGGGGTCAACAGGGTCGCCCGGGAGGATGAGTAGGCTGGTGCAGCTGGGCTGGGGGGTCGGTCCTGGCGACCCCAGCCACCTCCCAGGTCCTCTCAGCTGGCTAAGTCGCGTCCTTAAATACACGGCTGATGCACTCGTTCAGGACTGAGTTACCGGACACGGGTGCATGGAGCAGGGTCCATTTTACGATTCCCGGGGGCCGGGGGCTGGGAGGGGTGTGTGTGTGTGTGTATGTCTGTCTGTCTGTCTGTCTGTCTGTCTGTTGGTCGCCCGGTCGTGTCTGACTCTGCAGTCCCACGGACTGTGGCCCGCCAGGCTCCCCTGTCCGCAGGATTCTCCAGGCAGAATGCTGCAATGGATTGCCGTTCCAGTATTCTTGTCTGCGAAGTCTCGTGGACGGAGGAGCCTAGTGGGCTATCATAGTCCAGGAGAGGGAGGGAGGCAGAGAACAGTTCCCACCCCGAGGGAGCCACCTCCCGGGGAAGAAGCTGAGAGCACATCACGTGGACAAGGAGGAAGAAGTGGACAGCGTGTGAGAGACATTGGTCTTTGAATCTGAAATTCCCTCCAACTCGCAGCTTCTTCCTGGTTGTTCAGTCGCTGAGTCGTGTCTGACTCTTTGCGACCCCATGGACCGCAGCACGCCAGGCCTCCCTGTCCATCACCAACTCCCGGAGTTTGCTCAAACTCATGTCCATCGAGTCGGTGATGCCATCCAAGCATCTCATCCTCTGTCATCCCCTTCTCCTCCCACCTTCAATCTTTTCCAGCATCAGGGTCTTTTCCAGTGAGTCGACTCTTTGCATCAGGTGGCCAAAGATTGGAGCTTCAGCATCAGCATCAGTCCCTGCAATGAACACTCAGGACTGATTTCCTTGAGGATGGGCTGGTTGGATCTCCTTGCAGTCCAAGGGACGGACTGTCAAGAGTCCCCCAGCATCACAGCTCAAAAGCATCCATTCTCTGGCGCTCAGCTTGCTTTGCAGGGCTGTGTCCGTCTCTGCTGTAGGACACACTGAGTCAGCCACGTGTGTGCATACGTCCCCTGTTTTTGCATTTCGTTCCCGTCTAGGTCAGCACAGAGCACTGAGCAGACTCCCCTGGGCTACACAGTAGGTTCTCGTCAGTTCCCTATTGTATACACAGTATCAGCGGGCTCTCAATCCCAGACTCCCTGTGTGTAATACCCCTTCTCCCCCCGCTTTGCTGTGCATACATTTGTTCTTTGCATCTGCGTCTCTATTTCTGCTTGGCAAACAGCTTCATCTGCACCGTTTTTTTCTGGATTCCATATAAATGTGTTAACATACGGGGCTCCCCCGGAGGCTCCTCTGCCTGCCGATGCAGGAGACCCAAATTCAATCCCTAGGTCGGGAAGATGGTGTTTTCCTTTCAGACTTGCTGCACCCTGTATAACAGCCTCTGGGTCCACCCACGTCTCTACAGAGCATTTCCCCGCTGCTGGGCTGGGCTTTATCTCCTGCCTGTTACTTTGCAGGCCTCCCGCAATGCCCAGAATGCCTCCAGACCAGGGAAAGCTCAGCCACAGCCCTGCTGGTAGGTCAGCTGCGCTCAAAGCGACCGGGAAACTGCAGCAGTCAGAGTCCGCCAGAGAAATAAGACCAACCGGATCGAGATCTGTGACAGATGGTGGATAAATAGGCAGGTGATAGATGGGTCAATAGGTGTGATAGACAGAGAAACAGGTAGGTAGACGGGTAGGTAGAGATGGTAGATGGGTGGAGATGATAGATATAATAGAAAGGTAGAGGTGATAGATAAATAGGTAGAGATGACAGACAGTAGACAGATAGGCAAATAAAGATGAGATGTAGGCTGTGGATATACAGAGAGATTTATGTGTGGGTGGGTATATGTTTGTATATGTATAGATGTATGCAGGGAGAGACAGAGAGAATCTTATACAGCTGGCCCTCCACGCCTACAAGTGCAGAACCCAGGGCCGCTGAGGGCCAACCGTATGCGTACAAAGATAGGGATATAGCTATCTAGCTCTATATAGAAAGAGATACAGCTACACGTATCTATTTGGACAAAGGTACCATGTGCTGACGGTTACGCCTAAGTATGGAGACACGTTCGTTTCAGGGAATTGGCTGGTGCAGTTGCGGGGCTGGTGAGTCTGAAGTCTGCAGGTCAGGGGGCCAGGCTGGACACCCAGGCAGGAGCTGACACTGCTGTCTGGAGACAGACTCTCACCTTCTCTGGGAAACCTCAGTGTCTGCTTTTAAGACTTCAGCTGGAACTCTGTGTTGGTCCTGTGGTTATGACTCACTGCTTCCAGTGCAAGGGGTGAGGTTTGATCCCTGGTCAGGAGAACTAAGATCCCACATGCTGTGCAGCGAGGCCAAATTTTAAAAAAAAAAAAAGAATTCTTCACCTGATTAGACGAGGCCCACCACCACATGGAGCATCTTCTCTGCTTTGACTCCCCCAATTTAAAAAAAAAACCCTTTACCTGATTATACGAGGCCCACCACCACCTGGAACATCTTCTCTTTGCCTCAACTCCCCAATTTAAGAAACCCCTTCACCTGATTAGACGAGGGCCACCACCACATGGAGCATCTTCTCTGCTTCAACTCTCAATTAAAACAAACAAACAACCCTTCACCTGATTAGATGAGGCCCACCACTACATGGAGCACTTTTTTCTTGGCTTCAAGTCCCCCTCCCCACACATTCCCCGACCCCCCCCAAAAAAACCCACTTCACCTGATTAGACAAGGCCCACCATCCCTGGAGCCTCTTCTTTTTGCTTTAAGCCAGCTGGTTGTGAACTTGAGTGACACCTACAAAGCCTGCTCCCAACCACCGCCTAGGCAAACGTGTGAATGAATGAGGCTGTCATCTGGACAGATGGACACATGAACTGACCACCCCAGGAATACAGACGCCACATCCCAGCTAACCGCAGTGTCTCACTGTCAGTGTATCCGTGGTAACAGATGCACTGCCTGCCTACTGAAGGATGTTCATCGTAGGGGGATCACGGGAAAACGGGAGGCGGGAGGCATTGGGTACCAAGAGTGTGAAAAAGTAAAGTCCCCTCGTCATAATCCAGCTGCCAAGGCAGGAGACACAGGAGAGAAGAGTTTGACTCCTGGGTCAGGAAGATCACCCGGAGGAGGGCACGGCGACCCACCCCAGTGTTCTTACCTGGAGAATCCCAGGGACAGAGGAGCCTGGCGGGCTGCAGTCCACGGGGCAGTGAAGCGTCAGACACGGCTGAGCGAATGGGCATGCGGCGACAATATGAAATCATTATCGAAGCCGGGAGGGGAAAAAAAAATAAACAGCCGGTGTCTACAAAGTGTTATCAGGGTCTTCTGCAGCAAAACCGGGTCCCGGCCGACTCTGTTGTAGGTGATGAAACCCAGAAGTTAAGACAGAAAAGTGAGGCTTCAGGAAATGTCATTTGTGGGCGGACCGTGGTACAAACTGAGTCAGTGCCGACTTGCACTGTTTCTGCCTGTGTCTGTCTGTCTCTCTCTCAGACGAGCCCCCAGCGGCAGTGGCTGACTGGTTAGGGCCTCAGGGTCCCAGGGAGCCCCGTCTCTTTCAGTCTGAGACACGGGGGCCAGCCTCTGCAGTGGGTGGTGCCTGCTGGCTCCAGGGGCCACGATGGGCATCCCGGGTCCTTCTGTGGGTGCTTGCGCTGGGTCATAGGTGGAGACAGGATATGGACTCGCAGATTTACGGCCTCCACTCCTCCTCTGTCTCCTCCCTGAGTCAGGACCCACACATAATCCTGCAGGGTTAGGGCAGGTCATACCCTTAGGTACCCACAGTTCCTGCCACCCCGGAGCCTCAGGGCCAGAGCAGACGTTTTCCAATCACATCTCTATCTACTTTTGCCTCATTGACTACGCCTTTCACCATGTGGCTCCCAACAAACTGGAGAATTCTTAAAGGGATGGGAATACCAGGCCACCTTGCCTGCCTCCTGAGAAATCCAGTTGCAGGTCAGGAAGCAACAGTTAGAACTGGACATGGAACAACGGACTGGGTCAAAATCGGGAAGGGAGTACGTCAAACCAGGGTATTGGCACCCTGCTTGTTTGACTTCTATGCAGAGGACATCATGAGAAACGCTGGGCTGGAGGAAGCACAAGCTGGAATCAAGATTGCCAGGAGAAATATCAATAACCTCAGACATGCAGATGACACCACCCTTATGGAAGAAAGTGAAGAAGAACTACAGAGCCTCTTGATGAAAGTGAAAGAGGAGAGTGGAAAAAGTTGGCTCAAATCTCAACATTCAGAAAACTAAGATCATGGCATCCGGTCCCATCACTTCATGGCAAATAGATGGGGAAATGGTGGAAAGCTTCTGGCAGGCTACAGTCGGTGGGGTGACAGAGAGTCAGACACGACTGAGTGACTAACACTTGACAGTAAAGGGGTGTGAGTCATTCATTAGGGAGAGATGGACTGAAAGTCAGCTCAGTTCTTCCCACCCCCGGCCCCTGGCCCTGGAGGACACAGACCCGGACAAGACCCAGTCCTAACTTCTGGCAGAGCTTCCAAGCTGAAAGGGAACCAGCTCCCAGTGGACGCAGAGGATGCTCTGGGAGACACCAGTTTTCCGAACATAGGGACACCGAGCCGACACCCTGCACTCCCTACACTTCGCCACCCCCGACCAAAAGATGCAGGAAAGCCAAGTGGCCATCTAGCCCCCTGCTGCTAAAAGAGGAACCTTGGGAGGTTGATTAAACATACACACAAAAAAAACTGAGGGGCAGGCTACACGCTTGAGAGGGAACATGGACTGTGTTAGGACACTTCCTGTTCCTTGAGATGATGATAACAGCGGGCCGGTCACCCACTGACAACGAAGGCTCCGCTGATAGGAGATTATTTCTGCAATCGCTGACCTGGGGGAGGCTCCATTTAAAGAGAGAAGGAGACAGAGAGAGCGCGTGTTCGTGTGGAGGGACGTCTGCTCAGGCTCTTTGTCATATTTGCCCCCAAGATCCTACATCCGGAAGGGCACTGGGGACCTCCCCCTGGGAACCTGCTACCAAGGCGTCCAGCACTGCCCACCTGCCACGTACTCCAGGCGGGCAGGACAGCGGCTCCAAGGAGCCCCAGATTCAGACAGTTGGGCAAGGAAGATCCAGAAAGTTGACAAACCGGTAAGCGGACGGCTCCCCCATCTTTAGGGGTGTGTGCCCTGGCTGGTAGGATCCTCTGTTTGTGATGGGACGGGAGATCGGAGTTGTGGAGAGACGGCCTCACCCCGGGGGAGGCTGGAGAAAGAAGCTTCTGGGGTAAAAGTCACGCCACCCGAGCTTCGGGAAGGGAAGTGTGGACACTGGCTCTTCTGCATTTCTGACTGAAGTGGTGGGGAGTTGGTGGGGTCTGAGTCTCTCTACGCCGGGTTATCTGTGTGCCTGCTCAGTCCCTCGGTCGTGTCCGACTCTTTGCAGCCTCATGGACTGTAGCCCTCCAAGCTTCTCCATCCAAGGGGTTTTCCAGGCAAGAATACTGGAGTGGGTTGCCATTTCCTCATCCAGGGGATCTGCCCGACCCAGGGATTGAACCCAGGTCTCCTGCATTGGCAGGTGGATTCTTTGCCACTTCTTTTTTTTAACCTCCTGACCGCGCAGTTTGTTGGATCTCAGATCGAACCCAGATGCTCTGCAGTGAGGGTGTGGAGTCGTCATTGCTGGACCACCGTGAGATGCCCCCAGGAAGCATTTCCGTGCCTTTTACTGCGAAGCGCCTGGGAGCCATCTGTAGCCGGTGGGGACGTTTAGGTTCCCTTGGTGGAGAAGCAAATGGCAAACCACTCCGGTATCCTCGCCTGGAAAATTGCCTGGACGGAGGAGCCTGTCGGACTACACTCCATGCGATCACGAAGAGTCAGTCACAGCTGGGCGACTGAGCACACACATGCCCAGGAACCGCAGGAAGAAAGTGGATGGGTACCAGACTGAGTCCATCTTCAGAACTCATTTCACCACGTTTCCTGATTTTCGGGAAGGTCAAGATGCTGGCCTTACGTTTCAAAGCATCCCCGTCAGGACCTAGAAATACAGATGGAGATGTCTGTCCGTGGATAAAAAGTGAGGGGCTTCCCCGAAGGTTTTGTGGGTGAAGAATCTGCCTGCCAACGAGGAGACGAAGGAGGAGCGGGTTCGATCCCTGGTCCGGGAAGATCCCCTGCAGGGGGAAATGGCAACCCTGCCTCCAGCATTCTTGTCTTGGAAATCCCATGGTTGGGGGAGCATGGCTGGGCTACAGTCCATGCGGTTGCAAAGACTCAGACACGGCTGAGCCACTAAGCAGAAGACGTGAGGGTCTGGGACTTCCCTGGTGGCCCAGTGTCTAGGACTCTGCATTCCCAAAGCAGGGGGGCGTGGGTTCCATCCCTGGTCAGGGAACCGGACCCCACATGTGGCAGCTAAGACCCAGCTCGGCCAAGTAAGGAAGGAAAGCAACGAGCGTCTGCAGCAAAAATGGCCCTGGGAAGCAGTGGTCTTTGTGGAGGTGTGAGGGAAACAGGTGGCGGATGAGGTGATTGACGGTCAGAGACGTTTCGGGGGATGTGAAAGCACACGTGGGCAGAGCTGACACTTCTCCAAATGCTGGGACGCTGCACAAGATTCGGCCGCAGGGAGCTTTTGTGGGAAAGGATGGCCGTGGGCGTGTGGACCACGTGGAATAAGAGCCCCACGCCTCATGGACAGCATCTGTTAAAACGCAGAAGGCACAGCCCGTTGTGCCCCTCACCCCGACCACGCCCTGTTCCTCCCCACCCGCCGGGGAAGAGGCGTCCAGGGTGCACGCACGCTGTGGGTTTCTGCCACGCCTGTGTGCCATCCATTCACAGGGCAAGCTTCCTGTCCTTCAGATGTGAGGAATCGGGGTGCTGCAAGGTCAGGATGGAATGAAGTTCGCAGAGCCCGCGGGGGACTCCCAGCGCGTCTCCTGGGGTTGTGACGGCAGACTTGCCACTCTGCCACGGTGGGGCGTCCTGTCCTTCCCTGCCTCAGTCTGCCCTAAACAGGAAGACTTCTGGCTCCCTGCCAAGACGCGGAGCAGAAAGGAGGCTACCCCAGATACTGAGATGAATTTGACTCCAAAGGAGGCTGGCAGCTGCCTCCCAAAAGGAGCCCAAATGCCGAGGGTCCTCGCGCCCCAGGTTGTTGGTGGCCTGCTGGCTGCTATCAGCTCCTCCTGCACAGATGTTTCGCTGTCAGGCAGCTCACTGCAGCTTCCCTCCTCATCACCTCTGTGCAACCAGCAAGGGCGTGCCCATCTCTTTGTGTGCGTAGGGTAGTGAAGACATCAGAAAGAAAAAAAATCTACTCAAATGCACCAAACCCAGCCCTGTAATTACCAAACGTAGAAGGAGCCTCCATCAAAATATTCTAGAACTTCTGACAGACTTTTTTTTTTCCTTGCTGCCCCGGTGGAAGCAACAGTTTTCTCAAAGGGAAGGTATGTGTTTAGGAGTCAGCTGACCTTCCTAAGCCATGGTTTAGCCCCTAGATTGTTGCCGGGATTGTTTCTATCTGCAGGGGCCTTTGTGAGCAGAAGAAAATGGAGGAACCAGGGTGTCTGACTCAAGGACAGACATTTGCCTCATGCCCCAAAGTGGATGCTGTGGACCCAGCATTCTCCTCATACCTCCCTTCTTTTAATTGGGGGGTGGGTGTCACCTCCCCAGACCCTCACTGACCACTTAGGAGAGGGTCAGCTTAAAGTAATATTGATTAGCCACTCCCAAGTATACCTATCAGCAGCAGTAATGTGGACCATTGGTGGTGGGCTGAGGGGAGGAAAACAGGATGGGTAGAGCCCAGAAAATGTTTCTTTAATCCCAGTTTGCTGAGATTTGTCATCTGGAAAATGTGTTAAATTTTTTGATGCTTTGGATAGAGCTTCAAACGGAATTTAAAAGGGAATCTCATGTTAATATATGGCAGAAGCTAGCACAGTTTTGTAAAGCAACTATCTTCCAGTAAAAAATTTTAGAAAAATGGAATCTGATCATGCCAGGTAACCCAGAGGTGTGCAAGGAGGACGGTAACCTCACACTATGCTCTGATGGAATATTTCTGACCAAATAGGGACATGTGAACAAACCAAGAACCCTTTGGAGGGGTGTAAGGAGGTCAGGCCACCAGGGAAGAGAAGAAGGGATGTGTAATGAGAATGCGGCTCCATGGCAGCCACTTTGGGATATGAGGCAACTTTGTCTGGCCCCGAGCCAAGCGCCTTGGGCCTAACATTTTTCTCTACTCACAAAGGCTCCAGCTGGGTTCTGATCCCCAATGACTCCCTGGAGGTTTTGCTAAGAAGGAAGTCCTCCTGCCTTGACTGAAATACGTTTTCTGAACTGCTGTCTCCCCTTGGAGGTTTAGGTCCAGCTTCAGGTCTGCAGCATGGTGGTCGCGTTGGATTTCGTGAGCCTCCTGGTACTCCTGAACTCAGCATGCTCCACAGTCCTGGGTAAGTGCCTGCAAGTCTTCCAGTGCCGGGGAGCCCGTACGTGGTGGGGTTGCTGCCCTCCTCACCCCTGAAAGGACAAAGTCTCTCATGGCCTGGAGTACCTCCCACCACTGTGAGGTGAGGGGGGTCTGCTTACAAATCATCCTAGAGGTTTTCAGCAGAATCAGACCCTCAAAGGTGAGGGCGAGTCCTACAGCTCCAGCCCCAAACCCCCAACTCAGCTGGAATGTCAGATTTGCTGCCTGTATTACGGTTGTTGCCATTCAGATGCTCAGTTGTGTCCAATTCTACGACCCCATGGACTGCAGCATGCCAGGCCTGCCTGTCTTTCACCATCTCCCGGAGTTTGCTCAGACTCATGTGCATCGAGTCCGGGATGCCATCCAACCATCTCATCCCCTGTCACCTGCTTCTCCCACCTTCAGTCTTTCTCAGCATCCGGGTCTTTCCCAATGAGTCGGCTCTTCCCATCAGGTGGCCAAAGTACTGGAGGTTCAGCTTCAGCATAAGTCCTTCCAATGAATATTCAGGGTTGATTTCCTTTAGGATTGAGTGATCTCCTTGCAGTCCAAGAGACTCTCAACAGTCTTCTCCAGCACCACAGTTTGAAAGCATCAATTCTTCAGCATTCAGCCTTCTTGATGGTCCAGCTCTCATACCCATACATGACTACTGGAAAAACCGTAGCTTTGACAATATGGACCTTTGTCGGCCAAGTAATGTCTCTGCTTTTTAATATGCTGTCTAGGTTGGTCATAACTTTTCTTCCAAGGAGCAAGCATATTTTAATTTCATTACTAAAGTCACCATCTGCAGTGATTTTGGTGCCCAAGAAAATAAAGTCTGTCACTGTATCCATTTTTTCCCCATCTCTTTGCCATGAAGTGATGGGATCGGATGCCATGATCCTAATTTTTTGAATGTCGAGTTTTAAGCCAGTTTTCCATCATTGAAAACGAAATCCCCTGAAAATCCCCAGGAAGCCTCTCTGTGAAGCAGGCAGAGAAAGAAAGTCCTCTTGTGAAATAAGCTCAGAACCAGAATCATGCTCGCAGGCAGCTCGCTAACGAGCTCACTCAGTGGAAAGATACCTCACCCCGTGACAGAACCAAGTCCAACATGCTACCTGATGTGAGAAGCTCCAATACTTTGGTCACCTGATGCAAAGAGCCGACTCACTGGGGAAAAAAAAAAAACAACTCGGAAACTGCTAAAGACTGAGGGCAGGAGGAGAAGGGGACGACAGAGTTTGAGATGGTTGGATGGCATCACCGACTCGATGGACATGAGTTTGAGCAAGCTCAGGAGCTAGTGAAGGACAGGGAGGCCTGGCGCGCTGCAGTCCAGGGGGTCGCAAAGAGTCGGACGCCACTGAGCAACAGCAAACCATTACCTCCGGTGGGTTTGCCATTTGGAGCGAGGTTTCGGTTATAGCTGGGTTCTTTCCTGCTGGGAAGCTGGGGAGGTAGGCGCGCCTTTCTACCAGGGTCCCCTCTGGCCAGAGGTTTCATTTAGCCAGTTAAAAGATGTATATGGCATTTGAAAAGGTCAAGGGGAGCAAAGACGAGAGGAGGTGAGGTGGGTGGCGAGAACGTCTTCGTTTAGAGCAGGCTTCTCTTGACAGGCGCTACCCCTCCATCATCACCTCCTTCACTCCAGTCCCCAGCTCAAGGGGGACTCTGCGGGACAGCATACCACCACCCCCAGACACACACACACACACAGACACAGACACACACACACACACACACCCCTCACCCATGCCCTCCTGCATCCTGAAAGCCCAGAAGGAGAAGCCGCCCAGTTAAAACAACACATCCTGTCCTGGCTTGCATCCCAGCAGTCCACATGGAGGGTTCCGGCTGCTACGCATCCTCTCCAACAATTACCTTCTGGTTCTTCAAATTATTATGACAGGTAGGCATCAATGTAATGTGAGACCTAAGTGCCTGACTAATCACGGAGCACCACGACGCCTCACCCCACCTGTAGCCAGTTTCCGCCTCACCCCACCTGTAGCCATTTTCCGCCTCACCCCACCTGTAGCCATTTTCCACCTCACTCCACGCCATGATCAAAATGCCATGCTATTTTCCCTTTAAAAAGCTTTGTACCATGCGGCTCGGGGCCGCTGCCCTCACTCCGCTGCGTCGGTGTGTCTGTTGCGGTCCAGACCCGGGTCTGCAATAAACTTCCTCATGCGCTTGCATCGGTGTAAGGCCTCCTGGTGATTTGTGGAGATTAGGATCTGGGCATAACAGTAGCATTGCTCCTCAGCTGGCCCTAAAAGAATCCACCTGTCAACGCAGGAGACAGTAGACGCTTGGGTTCCATCCCTGGATCGGAAAGATCCCCTGGAGATGAGGATGGCAACCCACTCCAGTATTCCCGCCTGGAGAATCCCATGGACAAAGGAGCCTGGTGGGCTGCAGTTCACGGGGTCGCAGAGAGTAAGACACGGCTGAGCGACTGAGCTCAGCACACAGCTGATCTCCTGGGGGTAACGCGGTGTTTCCCCAGAGTTTGGATGTGTGTCCCTCTGGTGACTCACGGTGCCCACCATCTTCCACTGGCTCCCGAGCATCCCTGCGTTGTTCATGTTAAAAGCGCTCGCTTGGGTATTTCCCCGGTGCTTCCGTGGTTTAGGACCCCCCCTTCCAATGTAGAGGCCAGCTCCCAGGGGTAGCAGACAGATTAGTGGTTCCCGGTGTGGAGACAAAAGTGGGGAGGGGGGCAAGATAGGGGCAGGGATTCGTAAGAGGAAGGAGGTCAAACTATTAGGTATAAAATAGGTAAGACACGAGGATGGATTGTACAAGGTGGGGAATATGTCCACATTTTATAATAACTGCAAGTGAATTTCAACCTTTACAAGTGGTGACTCACTATATTATACTTATATAATAACGTATTTTATGCACATATATTGTAGGTATTGTATTCTAATATATTGTGTTATATTTACAGTCATATTTACTTATATATATGTGTATTATATATTTGTATTTTAATTATATTTATTATATATTTAACATAATAATATACAATATATGTTATATATGAAATAACATAATTAATATGTATAATGCATAAATATAAAGATATATTTTATATATTTACTTATATATTACAATATAAACATAATATGTTTATATGCTGTACATTTATTTATACATTATAATCTATTCATATAACGTATTTGTATGTTGGTGGTGGTTTAGTCGCTAACTGATGTCCGACTCTTGCGACCCCGTGGACCATATCCTACCAGGCTCCTCTGTCCCTGGGATTTCCCAGGCAAGAATCTTGGAGTGGGTTGCCCTGCCCTTCTCCAGGGGATCTTCCCGACCCAGGGACAGAATCTGAGTCCCCTGCATTGCAGGCACATACTTTACCATCCGAACTCCCAGGGAAGCCCTGATTCTCCCTAACTGTCCTTTTCTGTTCTGTTTTTCATTACAGCAGAAGAGAAGGAATCTCCTATTGTAAACGTGACGCTAGATTCAAGGAAAAAAATATTAAGCTGGAATTCCCGGAGACTCGTGACTCAGCAAACGTGCGGGATAGTCACGCCTCTTGACCCCGACACCAGCCAAGAGGCACAGGTGGGTGCTCCTGGCTCACGTCCGGTGGGTCTGCTCCTGGCCAGTCTTGAATTTCCCTGTAAAATGCCTCTGGAGCCTCTCGCTCTTTAACATTCTTGGCTGGGAGGAAAACATCTTTCCTGCATCTTCTTAGGTTCAGTGACAGGGGTCTGCAGATGAAGTGGACAAAAGCCAGATTACCGGGAGAAAAAACATCCCGGCTTATTCACTTTTTCTTTTTCTTTTTGGCCACATGGCATATGGCACCTTAGTTCTCCTACCAGGATTCGAACCCACGGCCCCCTGCACTGCAAGCGCGGAGTCTTAACCATGGATCACCGGGGAAGTCCCGACATTCCTAATTTTTACAGAAACGAGGCTTCACAGAAAAGAAATGAAGTGATTGGACTAGGGGGTTAGTGTGGCTTTTTAACAGAAGGCAATAAATTACAAAAACATAAGAAGACAAAGAAAACGGGATTTGGGTTTCTGGGGCTGAAAAATAGCGGGGAAACCACTAGGAAATATGAAAGGAAACCAATGGAAGATGAAGACTATTTTAACTTCCTTAAGGTAAAGTTCCTTTAACTTCCTTAAGTTCCTTGTAGTTAGGACTCTGGGCTTTCACTGCTGTATTCAATCCTTGGTTTAGGAACTGAAATCTTACACACTGCACAGTGCAGCGTAAGGAAGAAACAAGTGATTTTATGAGAACACCTTGAAGCTACTTCCCCATGTAGGTGGTAAAGATCAACGTCCTCAATCCGATACGGATAAGATACGATGTTTATGCCACCCTCACAAAGGGAAATCCATGCCTGCTTTTTATGCAGGTAATGACTGGTTCTGCATTTATTGATTCTCAGCTGCCTTTAGCTCTGAATAATCTTTATGCCAAAGGGGCGTGTTTCGGGATCCCCAAAACACTAACTTGAAACGATACATGCCACCCCAGCACTGTTCACGATAGCCAGGACAGTGAAGCAACCTAGGTGTCCACGGACAGATGAATGGATAGAGAAGATGTATACACGGTGGAATATTACTCAGCCATGAAAAAGAACAACGCAATGCCATTTGCAGCTACGTGGATGGACCTGGGGGTTCTCATGCTGAGTGAAGTAGGTCAGGCAGACAATGGCAAACATTAGATGGTATCATTTGAGTGTGAGATCTGAATCATGCCACACACTAGTGAATGCAGCAAAACCAAAGGAGACTGACAGACCCAGAGACCAAACTAGCAGTGATCAGTCGGGGGAGGGAAGTGGGAAGAGGAAGCTAAGAGAAAAGGAATAAGGGAACAAACTACTATGCTTCAATAAGCTACCAGGAGGGATTGAACCAAAGTCACATTGTAACTAAAAATGGAGCATCTGCGTGCATGCTAAGTCGCTTCAGTCACAGTCAAGTCTTTGCGACCCTGTGGACCGTAGCCCGCCAGGCTCCTCTGTCCGTGACATTCCCCAGGCAGGAACACTGGCGTGGGTGGCCGTGTCCTCCTCCAGGGGATCTTCCCGACCCAGGGATCGAACCAGGGTCTCCAGCATTTCAGGCAGACGCTTTACCGTCTGAGCCACCAGGGAAGGCCCAACCACAGGCTGAAAGCTTATTCTCGGTTCTCCCCTTGCAGGTCGCACACGATACCTACTTCTGCACGTTTCCCAATGCCGTCCTGCACAGGGGCGCCACGCTAACCGTGAACGCCACCTCTGAGGGCCAGGAGTTCTCGTACCAGCTGACCTTTAAAAACCTAGGTGAGGTCTCCGCGACAATGGGCATGTTTCCTACGGTGTCCAGCGTCCCCGTGGCTGGTGGGGCGTTCGTGAGGACATGGCCGGCCGTGAGGATCTGGCTGTCTTGTCTTCGCAGGCAAGGAGGGCTCTGGAGCCCAGAACCTGTCGTGCGTCATCTACAACATCCGACTCATGAACTGCAGCTGGACGCGAGGACCGGCCGCCCCTGCTGACGTGCGGTATCAGCTGTACATGTGGACCTCTGTGTAAGCCTGGCTGGGGTCCTGATGCTGAATGCTGGGAGAGCCGAGAGCCCCCGGGGGGCAGGGACTCACGGGGTCCTGATGTGGAATGCTGGGAGAGCTGTGGCGCCCAGGGGGCAAGGGACTCACAGGGCCCTGATGTGAATGCTGGGTGAGCTGTGGGCCCATGGGGCAGGGACTCACGGGGTCCTGATGTGAATG
>ML664232.1:1569530-1602313 GCA_007570785.1 Antilocapra americana | reverse complement strand
GGGGCGTGCAGGGCAGGGCCGAGGGCCCCAGCCATGGAGGGGACGCTGGCGTCCAGCTGCCTGCACTCGCAGCTGCGCCTGCAGCGAAGCAGAGAGGCCGCCCCGGACGACGTCTCTCCCTGTGGGAAACTGCAGAGCTTGGCTTCTGTCCCTTCCTGGGGTGGCCATGGAAACCGCGGTGCGCTCGCCTTGGGATCTTCCAGGAGTGACATCTGCAGAGACCGCAACTTCCGCTCCAGGCTGCCCATGCGCGCTCCTGGGTGGAAGCCGAATTCCGGCAGGAGGGCGCCCGTGTGACCCACGACCTTCCCCACCCCACCCACTCCCCCACCCCGCGGTGGCTGGAGGCAGGCCCGCCCGGGGGCAGCTCTGCACCCCTGACCTCACTGTCCCATCCGCTGCGCTTGCCTCCGTGCCCATGAGAAAGCAGAGAGGCCCCTAAAGCACAGCCTGTGTTCTGAGCACGAAGCCACTTCCCCAGGAAGCCCCCTACCCGGACGTCCCTGCTTCCAATGCCCCTGAGCTTCTTTGGTGGAGCCGTGGACCCCAAAACAGAGTTTTGCGTTTCTGGATCTGTGTGTAACCGTGGTTCACGGCGCTTAGCACTATTGAGATAAACAGACAAAGCCATGCGTTGTCAACCATCTGAACCTTCCAGGGGGCCCCCGCTGACCTCACCCCGCTGCCTTGCACACGCCTGCATGCATGCTCAGTCGCTTCAAGCGTGTCCAACTCTGTGCCACCTAGTGGTCTGTAGCCCACCAGGCTCCTCTGTTGGGTGGGACTCTCCAGGCAAGGATACTGGAGTGGGTTACCATGCCCTCCTCCAGGGGATCTTCCCCACCCAAGGATAGAACCCAGGTCTCCTGCATTGAAAGGCGGGTTCTTTACCACTAGTGCCGCCTGGGAAGCCCCCTGCCCTGCAGAGGCGAACCTCGGGTCCTTCAAATGTGAGGTCGTGTGTGTGGGAGTCGGTGGGTGGACATCAAGGGTCCTGATTACTTGGAGGGTGGAGTTGTGAACTTATATGAACTTACCACCCCCAGTCCTGACTCTCAGCCTCAGGCCAGCCAGGGTCAGCCACTACCTAAACTGGGGAATGGAGCTCCCCAAGATTTCAGTCAGCCACCCACCTGGCTCCCCAGGCCACTGATCCCTCCAGTCACCTCCATGCTTGGGGTCTGGGCACACCAACTAGGTGGGGGCATGCAGTCCACGAGAGGTAATGCCAAGACAGGGGAGGGTCTGTTCAAAATTGGGAACTGTCTCTCTGTGATTCCCTGGGAATCACAGCAAAGACCCATCCCTCCACCTGGGTTGCAGGCATCTCAGAGATAAGTGTACCCATGATGTGTTCATTCTTTGTTAAAATATATATATATATATAGCATTATGGACATTTCACTCACACGTCGTAAAATCCACCCATTAAAGTAACAGTTTTGGGGCATTTAGCAACTTCCCAACATTGTGCAGCCATCGGCTCTGTCTGGATCCTACAAGAACATTCTCGTTGCCACCAAGGACACCTTGTCTACTCACCAGTCATTTCGTCCCTGCCTGCCCCAGTCCCTGGCAACCACAACCCCAAGTGCTGTCTCCGTAGATTTGCCTGTTCTGGGTGCTTCCTATGCATGGAGTCACACACCGTGGATCCTTCTGGGTCTGCTTCTCTCACTGACCATCATGTGTTTGAGGTCCATCTACGTTGTAGCCTGTGTCAGAGCTTCTCTCCTTTTCGTGGCTATGTAATATTCCACTGTGGGGGGGGACCCCATGCTGTTTATCCACCCACCCATCCATCCATCCATCCAACATACATCCATCTGTCCATCATCCATCCATCATGCCCCCATCCACCCATCCATCCATCATCCATCCATCCACCCACCCATCCATCCATCCATCATCCATCATCCATCATCCATTCATTCTTCCATACATCATCCATCCATCATCCATCATCCATCCATCCATCTATCCATCCATCATGCCTCCATCCATCCATCATCCACCAATCCATCCACTCAGCCATCCATGGATACGGGGGCCCTTTCCACCCTCGGGCCATCATGAGTACCACTGTTGGGAGGACCAGCAACTCCAGAGTGTGGCCTCACCTGTGTGCTGCGTCCTCTCTTCTAGGAGACGGCCTCAAGTGGAGGCCACCCACCGTCAGCCTCCCAGGACCCCGAGGACATCTTGACCGTGCAGGAAACCCGGTCATTGGCGAGCGGACCGGCAAAGATGGTAGGTCCAGCCCCAGCCCGCAACCCTTATCAAAACATCCCTTCTGGGCGTCCTCTGCTCGACCACTGAGAGGACTCTGATTCGACTCGCCCACCGCTCGCCATCGAATCCCACTGCCTCAGCCTCTGCTGCATCATCCCCCGCTTCCCCGCCCGCTGGCCACCACTGCACACACCCTTCCCAGCTGCGAGAGGGCCCGGCCGCCAGCCCGTCACCCAGATGTGCCCCGTTGGTGGGTGAGGATATTGGCGGAGTCCGGCTCACACTCTGGTCCAGATTGTCCCTGTGAAGATGGGCACTGAACTTGCCCAAAACAGCACAGACTTGGGAATGAAGAAATGACAGGGTTGCCCGGTGTCCATGGGTTCAGGAAGGTCGCCTGGAGGAGCGCACGGCAACCCACTCCAGGATTCTTGCCTGGAGCATCCCATGGACCGAGGAGCCTGGCGGGCTGCAGCGCATGGAGTCTTAAAGAGTCAGACATGACTAAGGCAACCAAGCACCAACAAAAGGAACAGCATCCGCATGGTGGAGCCGTCCCATATCGATGAATACAGAACAACGTCAGTGTGGTTTCCCTTTGAGGGACAGGTTTCCCATTAGACACTCCTGAAGGGTGCCGAAGAATGGATGCTTTTGAACTGTGCTGTTGGAGAAGACTTGAGAGTCCCTTGGACTGCAAGGAGATCCAACCAGTCTATCCTAAGGGAGATCAGTCCTGGGTGTTCATTGGAAGGACTGAGGCTGAAGCTGAAACTCCAGTACTTTGGCCACCTCATGCGAAGAACTGACTCACTGGGAAAGACCCTGATGCTGGGAAAGATTGAGGGTGGGAGGAAAAGGGATGACAGAGGATGAGATGGCTGGATGGCATCACCGACTCAACGGACATGAGTATGAGTAAAGTCTGGGAGTTGGTGATGGACAGAGAGGCCTGGCATGCTGCGGTCCATGAGGTCTCAAAGAGTCAGACATGACTGAGCAACTGAACTGAAGGGTGCCAGCCAAGCATATCACCTGAAAAGCGACGGGAGAAAGGGAGCCAGGTTCTCCCAGTGAATCAACGGCCTCTGTCCGTTTTTCGTCGAAGGGAGCAGACACAGGATGAGGACAGAAGACATCCAGTGGAGCGTGACTCTCCTCCGTGGCGTCTCTCGACAGCCACACGTGAAGCATCTTGCTGGGTTCCAGCCACATCCAGGAGGGTCCCGTCTCCCGGCCACAGCTCTCTCACTCTCGGGCTGCTGGCCGGCGATGCTAGATGTGGAGACACCCAGCTCTGACAGCGGGAGCCAGTGGCTCCGATTTCCCGGCAACACTGTGAGCCCGTACATCCGAAGTCCATGCTACGGAGAAGTAGGCGTTTCGCAAGAGACGGCGGCCGCCGGTAAGATCTCGTTGCGCAACGACCACGTTTGGGGTTGGCGCCGCGCTCAGGAAGAGCATCTTGTGAAACGTTTGCGGTCTTTCGAGAAAATGGGGAAAGATGAGGTGGTGGAATCAGAGAAAGTGCCCACTATCGCTGTGGCCGCAGAGCCTGTGGCCCCGAGATACGCCATGCGGTCACCCCAGCAAGTCTCCGGGGCGAGGTGCCACCTGTGACCACTGGGCGGGGGTGACTGGAGACGCCCCAGCTCCAGCCGTGAGTGGCCGGGACTCGGAAAGATGGGCTTCTCTTCAGGCGTCAGCTCCGGCTGAAGATGGGCTTGGACCCCGGGACACTGACTGACGGGGATGGGTTTATGAGTAAGTTAAAAGTCAGAACCAGGGACTGTCCTGGCAGTCAGGTGGTGAAGACGTTGCCTTCCGCTGCAGGGAGGGTGTGGGTTTGATTTCTGGTCCGGGAGCTAAGATCACACATGCTTGGAGGGCAATAAACCAGAACATAAAACAGCAATATTGTAGCAAACTGCATACAGACTTTAAAAATTGTTATTATTGTTGAGTTTCTCGGTCGTGTCCAGTTCTTTGCGACGCCATGGGCTGCAGCACACCAGGCCTCCCTGTCCATCACCAACTCCCGGAGTCCACCAAAACTCCTGTCCATCAAGTCAGTGATGCCGTCCCGCCATCTCCTCCTCTGTCGTCCCCTTCTCCTCCCGCCTTCAGTCTTCCCCAGCATCAGGGTCTTTTCCAAAGAGTCAGCTCTTCGCATCAGGGGGGCCCAAGGATTGGAGCTTCAGCTTCAGCATCGGTCCTTCCAATGTAGCAGCTATAGGATTTGCTGTAATGGGATTCACTGGCTCTTTTTGTTTTTCTGTGACACTCATCCATATCCCTAGGAACACCATCATTGTTGGTGGCTGAGTACCTTTGTAGAAAAGTTATCTTTCACCTTGGGGACTGGTGAACAAGTGAGGCTCTGAGAAGCTGAGGGAGCAAAACTGGGTTTACGTCTTTAACGTTTCTCTTTCATTTTTTTTTCTTCCAAGAGGTTTTCTATTTGTAAATGAAAGGAATTTCAAAACGGGGGGGGGGGGGGGAAGGGCGGGAAATTGCCACAAAGCTCTATCTCCGCAGACAGGGAGCTGGGGCGTCATAAATGCCTCATGTCCAGAAGCCAGGCTTGGAGCCACTCGGGGGGTGTGAGGGTGGGGTGGACAGGTGTGCAAGTTCCCGGAGGTCACAGAGGGCAAACGTGGGGAATCTCAGAGCAAGCAGCGTCCCCCCGCCCCCCACCACCCCGCAACACACAAACACGAGGAAGATGGCTTGGCCACTGTGGTGGGAATTGTTACTTGCCGGAAAAGTAAATCAGGGAAGCCCCTCGTCTCGGGGGGAATCCCACGGGCGGCAGTTGGGGAGATACGAAATGAGAGTGTGTCCTGCCCTATCAGTGAACAAGCAACGCCACCGCCAGCAGCGAGTTCTGGGCCGCAGATGTGAGGGCGGGCTCCCGAAACTCTGATCCGCCGCTCCCCGTGGGGATGGCTCGGGGTTGGGGGGGCGTGGGGCGGGGAATGCAAGAATGAGACAGCTGTGACTCATGAAGGTGATCGAGGGAGCAGGGTCGGCCCCAGACAGCTGAGATGCATGTGCAAGGAATGACCTCGGTGAGCCCAGAGGCGGCCGCCTTCCCGGACGTAGACCCGTCGGTTTGTCAACCCGGTATCTAATCGTTGATGTCCACACTGCCTGCCCCACAAACTGGTGTATCGCTTCACCCTACCCCCTAGCCTCCTTGGAGCAGCTTTCCCAGAGACGTCGATGCTCTCTCCTGGGGCTCCGAGTCCTAAACAAGCCGGAATAGAAAGTACCGTCTGCATTCAGGTCATGACTGTATTTAATTTTTATTTTTTAGTTGACAGAGAGCAGGCTGGCCTGACCCCCAAAGGGCAAGGCCAGCCCTGTGTCCTTTGGATCTCAGTTCTGGGCACGTGGTCCCCGCCGGAGGCCGAGCAGGGAGGGGGTTTAGGGGCTGTGCTTCTGGGAACATAGAGGGAAGCCTCCCCACCTCCCGCCCCGGGAGCTGACCCACCAGTCCAGCACCTCCATGGACGCTCAGAAACACCCATCTGCCTGGGACCCCAGAGAGAGAGAGACAGCATTGTCCGGCTCCGATGCCCATGTGGCCTTGGGCTGATGTCCGTCACCCGTGGGGCCACGGGCTTCCCAGGATCCGCCCACCCTGGCCGGGGCAGCCTAGGAATCGTGTGCATGAGATATTTTGATGACAAGAGATCCTGAGAAAGGGACACGGAACTGACGGGCCACCACCCGCTGGAAGAGTTCCGGAAAGGTCCAGAGGGGACACTCCGTGTCCTCCTCACAGGTGGGCACCCTTCTGGGCTGCGTAATGCGTGCGCAACGGGGAGGGACCCTGATTCAGAGCAATGGGCCAGAGGTAACCTGGAAACGCGCGCTCCTGACGGCTGCCCTCCCCGACGCTCTGAGGCTCCGGGAGTCGGTGATGGACGGGGAGGCCTGGCGGGCTGCGGTCCACGGGGGAGGTAGAGAGTCGGACACGCCCGAGCGGAGCAAGCCACCAAACTCATGAGCAGCAAAGCCGCGACCGTGAGGCCCGTGGCAGAGCTGTGGTCCTGGGTTCCCTTGGCCCAGTGCTCCCCGCCCCGGGGGCGGGTGGGGGCCTTTCCCAATGACACCTCTTGCTTTCTCAGCATGCGTGTCTCCTTGGACGGAAGCCCGCCCTCGGATCCCCAGGAAGGGGTCCCCCAACGCTCCCTGCACTGAGGCTGCTCAGCGCTGCCGGCCGCGCCCTCGGGCGGCAGGGAGGGCGGTGAGGGGAAGGCAGCTGTGCCCAGGGCCAGAACTCGGGAAGCCGCGACTCTGGTCTCCCTCCCAGCGCAGCTGCTCTGGGTGGGGGAGCCCCGGGCTCGCCCCCTCCCGCTCCCGGTTCCCTGTTTCTGTTCCCCGCGGACCCCACCCCTCCTCGGCCGTGCGGTGGACAAGCGCGCCGAGCTCTGGCACCTCTGGTTCTGCACCGGCTCTTCTGAAACTGGTCGGCGGTGGTCGGAGGGCACTCAGCACGAGGGAGGAAACGGGTGATGGAGAAGCTGGTGGGTGGGTGGGAAAGGCAGGTGGGGTGCAGCCAGGGCCCCCGGAGAGGGGGACCACGGGGTCTGCGATGCCGGGGAGGGCCAGGGCCCAGCACACACGTGCCCACAGGCCTCTGTGCCTCAGACCCAGATGCTGAACCTCAGCACTGCCCACTTTGTGGGGACGCTGGCAGGCCTGGGAGCAGATCTCGGGGTGCATAGATCCTGAAGCAGTCCCTAGGTGCTCCCTTACTGCACATCCAGGATTGCCAGGTGGCTCAGACAGGAAAGAATCTGCCTGCAATGCTGGAGACCCAGGGTTGATCCCTGGGTCGGGAAGATCACCTGGAGGAGACCATGGCAACCCACTCCAGTGTTGTTGCCTGGAGAATCCCATGGACAGAGGAGCCTGGCAGGCTGCAGTCCGTGGGGTCACAGAGAGTCAGACATGACTGAGGGACTAAACAACAGTGATGACGGTGGGACTGTGCCCCATTCCATTGTCCAAATGAAACACGCTTTATTTAACAACGAAAAAAAAGAACAGAAGAAAGAAAGAAAAAATGGAAAGAAAACAAATGAAAAAAATAAAGAAAAGAGAGGAAGAAAAGAAAGATGGAAAGACAGAAAAGAAGAAAAAAGAAAGGGGAAAACAAAAAAGAAAGGGTGGAAAATAAAGAGAAATAAAAAAGAAAGATGGAAAGACAGAGAGGAAGAAAGAAAACAGTGTAGGGAAAAAAACAGATAAAGAGAAATAAGAGAGAAAAGAAAGATGGAAAGGAAGAAAGAAAAGAAAGGGGACTGCAAAAAGAAAGGGAAAAAAGAAATAAAGGTAGATAAGAGAAAAGAAAGAACGGAATGTCAGAAAGGAAGAGGGAAAAGAACGTGGAAAAAAGAAAGAAAGAAGACAGAAAAGAAAAGATGGAGAGAAAGGAAGGAAGGAAGCAAGGAAGAAAAGCAAAAAGAAGTAAAGCAAAGAGAAGAGACGGGGAAGGAAAGCAGTGAGGCGGGGCAGCCCCCCGCGAGGCTGCTCCCCAGGCCCCCCCAGGCCCCCTCAGCCCCCCATGAGGCCCCGCTCCCCAGGCCCCCTCGGTGCTAACGCTGAATTCGGGGCATGTCCACGTCTGCGGCCCCAGCACTCACCGCCTTCTGTGAGGCGGCGGCACATCCCCGTCAGGGCCCCGGATGGTGCGAGGGCCAGCGGGCGTGTGTCATAACCGCAGGGCCAGCTCCGAGGTCAGCGTGGCCTCGTCTCTGCGGGCCACCCCGCAGCCCCTGCTTCTGCAGAAACTGCCCGGTTCCTCCCCTCCCTGAACCCAGTGTCGGGGCGCAGGGCCGACACGCTGCCCGCAAAGGGGTCCGCCCGGGGATCAGCGCCATGCGGGCTACGTCCGCCCTGGACTGCCTGTGACCCCTCACTTGGGTCATCTGTTCCCCCTCCTCCGTCTGCCTGGAACCCTCCGCCCCAGCTCCACATCGTCCCACTTCCATCCTAGACCAAGAGGGACCGCAGACAAGAGGCATCCAGCCCAGGCGGTCACTGTCCGTCACGCATTCTGGAATCGCCCCAGTGCTTAGCAAGACGGTCATCATCCCTGAGGGGGATGAAGGAATCAGGGATCTGACACTTTCCCTCGTTGGGGTGGGGGGGACAGTGGCTTTCGTCTCCTGGAGCGGGTCCTCGGGAACCAAGACTCCTGCTCCGCAGCAGGCAGGCAGCCGTCACAGAGGACTCCACGCTGGAGGGCTGCAATCCACAGGAAACCATCCTCTCCCGCAGTCCTGGGACCCACACAGCTGAGGTCCAGGGGTCCCAGGACTGAGCTCCCGCCAAGAGTCTGCAGGGGAGGGTCCTCCCCGCCTCTTCCAGCTCGTGGGGGCTCCAGGCGTCCATCCCTGGGCGAGTGGCTGCCCCCTCCTAAATCTCTGCCTCCATCCGCAAGCGGCCGTATCCTGTCCATCTGCCCGTGGGACATGGGGACGGCCCTGTCCGAGCTGGACTCGATCCTTACCCCTGCGAGAGAGCCTCGCTTCCCTAAGAGGTCAGGCTCTGAGGTTCTGGGTGGATGTGCAAGGCTTAGGTGAGCAGTGGAAAGTAGGCAGCAGACAGGGAGGCAAAAGGGACGATTCGGGCCACGATATCAGACCCCATCTGATGGGGTGGAGCCCCGTCAGACTCTGCTCTACATCCCAGGTAAGACCCCCCCCAACACACACACACACACAAGAGGTGGGAGAGGCAGACTGCTGCCCCTGGAGACTCAGTCCTGAGCACCACCTCCTGGGGGAACACCAGGATTTGGCACGCATCTTGTGACCGCTGAGATGTGTCGTCCAGGGTCCATCAGAAAGAGAGACTGGTGCACGGGGCTGGAACCCAGGAGCTGTGACAGACAGACAGATGGCTGACCCGTGTTGAGCGAGGGCAAGCAGGATGTGCCGGTCTGGTCCGGGAAGTCAGAGACGGCGCCTGGGAGCGTCCTGGTGGGCTTTCCGGGCTGAAAGGTGGATATGGCAGATGGAGACTCAGGCAGCCAGCATTTGGGGGCACCCGGGGGCACCTCCCTGCCCCCGCGGGCCTGAGGGGTCAATCCCACGGGGATCTCGACAAAGGAGGGGGCGTCCAGGGCCCCCACCCCCAGACATTCATTCCAGCCAGCTCCAGGAAATTGCCCAAGGCTGACGTAGAGGGGTGGGCGGCCACCGGGGTCCTGCCAAAGCAGAAGCTGCAAACGAGAAGTGAGAACAGGAAAAGAAATACTTTGAAAGAGAGAGTGTTTCTTCCAGGAAAAACCCCGAACTGTTGCCAAGGTCCTGACCCCAGATTCTAATTGTGATTCGAGGGTTGGGGAGGACGGGCCAGATCCCGGACTCGGCCACACCCTCCTGGGGTTATGGGGTTTATTTTTTTCGGATGGGGTGGAGCCCCCCCCCCCCCGAGGCTATAAAAACATTGAATGGGGGAGAAAAGAAAGCCAACACACACACACAAAAGTTTTGTCTCTCCTTCAGGAAGCAGACTCCAGCACACCGCTGGGAAACCAAGCCCAGGATCCAGCCCCAGGCCAGCAGGCCCGGCACCAAGCGGGGGCCGCCTGTCTCCCACTGAGGCCGGACTCTGCTCTGCATCCCAGGTAAGACCCCCCCACACACCCCTCACCCAAGAGGTGGGGAAGGCAGACGGCCGCCCCTGCAGACTCAGGGACACGGGACGCATCTCGTGGCCGCTGAGATGGGTCGTCCGGGGTCCATCGCAGGCTGGATCCAAAGGCTTTATGCCCGAGAAGGATGATGGAGGGTCCAACTAACCCATGCAGCTGATACAGGTTCGATCCCTGGGTCGGGAAGATCACCTGGAGGAGGGCATGGCAACCCACTCCACTATCCTAGCCTGGAGAATCCCACGGACAGAGGAGCCTGGTGGGCTACAGTTCACGGGGTCACAGAGAGTCAGACACATTTCAGAGGGCCATTTCATGGGTACGGATTCACAGGTGGCTTCAGCGGTAAAGAATCCACCTGCCAAGGCAGGAGATGTGGGTTCCATCCCCTGAGGGAGGAATTGGCAACCCACTCCAGGATTCCTGCCTGGAGAAATCCCATGGACAGAGGAGCCTGGAGGGGCTACTGTCCATGGGGGTCGCAGAGACTCGGACACGACTGAGCACAGGACAGGACGCTGGCTTCACCCTTGTACGCGCCTGGACGTGCTGTGTGCCTTCACTGCTTCTCTGCTTCGTGCCGGGTCTTATGGCTGAATGAATGAGCTAGTCGGAGCGGCCTTCCCTGAATGAGAGGCTCCCCGTTACCACAGCGCCCACCAACTCTCTCTGGCTCAAATTCATGCCACCTCCAACCCAGACAAGCTGGGGCTGCTAATGTCAAGAGCTCCACCGTCTTCCCCCACAACTCTGCAGACCCCGGCCCCAGCCTCTGGGGGCCCACGTCTGTCCAGACAGGCCACATCCCTTCGTCCTTTGGGGTCAGCAGCAGACAGACAATGAGCACGTCCATGCCATCTGGGTCTTTGAGGACGTGAGCATCTCCAGGCGAGGAGGGAAGCCTGTGGGTGGACACGAATGTCAAGGGGCTGAAGCCCTCTGTACACTGTGGCGGGGCAGGGCGGGGCAGGGAGGCTCGGCTCACCTGAGCAGAAGCCAGGAGCCCACCACCGCCCTCCCAGGGACATCCCCGAGGGCTGTCTGCGCAGATGAAGATGGGCCCCACGCCCTCCTCATCTGATCCTGATGAGTGAGACTTGCTCAGTCATGTCCGACTCTTTGCAACCCCATGGCCACACAGCCCATGAGATTCTCCAGGCCAGGACACTGGAGTGGGTAGCCGTTCCCTTCTCCAGGGCATCTTCCCAACCCAGGGATCAAACCCAGGTCTCCCGCATTGCAGGTGGATTCTTCACCAGCTGAGCCACTGGGGAAGCCCCCTCATCTGATACTTGTTCACTGTTTGAATTTGTTTTTCTCCCCGTGAGCTTGCTACCTGGACCACTTGTTGTCACTCAGTCGTGTCTGACTCTTTGCAACCCCATGGACTGTAGCCCACCAGGCTCCTCTGTCCACGGGCTTTCTCCCAGGCAAGAAAACTGGAGTGGGTTGCCATTTTGTCCTCCAGGGGGATCTTCCTGACCCAGGGATCAAACCTGACTCTCCTACATTGGCAGGCGGACTCTTTATCACTGAGCCACCCAGGAAACCAGAAGTCTTGTGGGCAGAGCACTGAGCTGTCCTGGATTGCAATGCTAGGCCTGGAGGCACCCTCCTTTCAAATGCAGCGCCTAAAGCCTCCCTCTCCACACCCTGATCCCTGTACTTCAAATGCCTTGCAAGGCATCCTGTATGCCTTCCCGTGATATCAAGTCTTGGGTCTTCTCCGTTGACCTGTCTAAGAAGGGGTCCTTCTGGGCATCCCCCCAAGTTCAGCGAGAACTACAACAGGAGTCAGCCTCTGGGGTCAAACGTGTGTGAAAGCTGGCACTTCTGGAGGGGAGGGGGTACCCAGGTCAGTCCTGGGGAGTCTTGTGGAAGCCCCGGACCGGGCTGGGCGAGCAAAAGGTCCTGGGTGGCTGGAATCTGGGCTGGGTGTCAAGACGGAGCAGCTGCGGAGGCCCTGAAGGATGGGGGAGAGAGTCCTCACCCCTCCTCACCGATTCCAGGCTTCTCAAGGTGAGGTGCCCTGGGAGGGGGCACGTCTGGGGGAGCAATTCTGAGGCCCTGGTGAGGGGCAGCCCCCAGTCAGGGGAGCGTCTGAGGCTCCTGTTTGGCCGCCCCCACGGGCCCGCAGGCGCCGATGGCGTTTGCGTGAGTGACGCAGGCAGGTGGGGAGAGGTGGGTGGGCTCCACCAGGAAACCCCACGGCTGGGGCCCAGGAGATGCGGAAGGCGGACCCCCTTGGGAAGGCTCAGGAGAGCTGGCCTGCTTGGGGGGGGAGCCTCAGGGGAGCCCCAGGGGAAGAATTCCGGTGGGGGCGGAGAGACAGCGCGGGTGGCATTACCGTAACTCGGCCTGAGCAGGAAACGGAGCCGTGTTGGTCTCACAGTTTAATTGCACTTCCTTCCACTGTTTGTGAGACGAGGTGTTTCCCGGTGCCTCCCTGAGGGCGCGTTCTGGGCTCCTGTACGGGGTGGTGCCGAGGGCGATTTATGACCCAGGCGGGAGAGCTGTAGAGACAGGCTGGTACACACATGGGCATGCAGACACACAGGTGCACACACGCGGACATGTATGCAGACATGGACACAGGCAGACGTGTCATGGGAGCACACGGATACACAGATGACATGTCCATACCCAGCGCACATACTAACACATGGACAGACACACAGACGTGTCATGTGTGCACACGGATACACACAGATGCGTATGCATACACAGCACAGGCAGACATGTGTGCACACATGCATGCCCATTTCCACACACAGATAGAGAAACGGATGAGTAAGGTGTTCACACGGATACCCACACATGCATGCAAGGCCCACGGAGACACGTGTGTGCAGAGTACGTGTGCCCACACCATGTGCACACAGACGCACAGCAACACTCACAGACACACGCATGCCACACACACACGTACGCACCGGTGATGCATGCTCACAGACACACATATACAGGGACAGGGACATGCAGTCTGCACGGATGCAGAAACAAGACACACGCAGAGGGGCACACATGCACACAGACACATTCACAGAGACACACGCGTGCACGTGTATGCGTACAGTGTCCCAAAAGACCCAGAAACACAACTAGCATGTGCACACAGGCACACACATACAGTGTACACAGACGTGTACATAAGATGGACATGTGTGTGCACTCATGCACACACACATGTAGACGCACACAGGCACACAGGTGACATGTACGCACTCAGTGAACATATAGACATGTGGGCTCATGTGTGCACATACATGTAGACACACAGGCACACACGTGACATGTGTGCAGTCAGTGAACCTATAGACATGTGGGCTCATGTGTGCACATACATGTAGACACACAGGCACACACGTGACATGTGTGCAGTCAGTGAACATATAGACATGTGCACACACATCACACACAGGCATTGTGCACACACAGACAGATACGTACAGGGTACACAGATGCGTGCATAAGATGGACATGTGTGTGCACTCATGCATACACACACATGCATGTAGACACACAAGCACACACGTGACATGCATGCACTCAGTGAACATATAGACATGTGCACACACACCACACACAGGCATGCAGTAGACACACACGTGCACACACGTGCACACTCATGCACACACACACCCAGGAGGCTCCCCTCCCGAAGCGGCTCCCTGCCCTTCCAGCAGGACACCCCGGGTGGTTCGGGCCCCACCCCCGCCCGCACCCCCAGCCGCCCCCGCAGCCGCCCCCCAACCCGATCACGGTGTCTTCCCCCCCAGCTGACGCCCGCCCTCCTGCGGGAGCCGCCTCACCCATGGCCCTCCTCTGGCTGGTCGCACTCCTGACACTCGTCGGCTGCTCGGTGACCACGGACCACGGTAGGAAAAGCCAGAGAGAAGGCGGCCCCTTGCGGTGTGCTGCTGTCCCTGGGGCCGTGGTGCTTTTCGGTTAAACGGCCGTCCCTGGGGTCACGGCCGAGCCGCGTGGCCGCCGTTTGAGATAGTCAGCCGCTTCCCGTGTAGCCCTCTTCTCAGCCGCCTTGGCGGCTGCGTCTTGCAAAACTCAGACCTCAGAGCCAGGATGTTGATGCTGATACGCTCACGAGGCTACAGCCGGAGCGGCTGGTGTAGCTGGGCCGCCGTGGTCCGTCTCTTATCTTTGGTTTTCTGTCCTCCTTTTCCTGGGTTGGGAGAAGTCTGTGGGGAAATGAGGGTGACGGGTTGAGCTCTGTCCTCAGGAAATTCATGTGCTCAAGTCGTAACCAACCCAGAATTGGATTTTTTTGGAAATAGATTCTTTACACTTACTCTTTTTAAAATATAATCTGTATATATATATATATATATATATATATATATATTTGGTTGTTTTGCATCTTTGCTTCAGCATGCGGGCTTTTCTCTAATTTTGGGGAGCAGGAGGACTCCTCTCTAGTTGCGCTGTGCAGGCTTCTCATTGCGGTGGCCTCTCTTCTTGTGGAGCACAGGCTGTAGGGCGTGAGTTAAAGGGCAAAGTTTAGAACCTCCCTGGCGGTCCAGTGGTTAAGACTTTGCCTTCCGATGCAGAGGACACAGGTTCGATCCCGGATCGGGGAGCTCAGATCCTACATGCCTTAGTGGCCAAAACTCCAAAACATAAAACGGAAGCAATATTTTGGAACATACTCAATCAAGACTTAAAAAGAGGTCCACATAGAAAAAAGAAAAAGTGATGCTTTGGGGGGCAACCCCATCCTGTTCTTCTGATGTTCCTCCTGGAGATTTAAGGGAGTGAGGGTCAGACAAGGGTCTCAAGTTCCCAGGATCATCAGTGACGATGATGATAGTGAGCGATTCACAAAGCCATCGGGAGACTCCTCGACGGTAACAGTCGATCAAGACGTGAGAAGGGGTGATGGAGACTGTCGTCATCAGAGACGTGCCTGTCTCTGACAGTCTGGCTGATTTTGGGTGGCAGTTGTGGCTGAAGGAGCACATTCAGAGTCGGGGGGTGGCAGGCAGCTGCTGCAGGAGAGGTCCCCCCGGGAGACGCCCCCGCCCTCAGCCGCCCCAGGCACGGAGATGGTACGTCGCTTCGGCACCCAGCAGTAAGCGCACCCGGCTCTGGCTGCAAACCCGGGGGTGCTGGTGGGAGTCGAGGAGACACGGCGCCCGCCAGGCAGGCGTGCGCCCTGGCGAGGGTCTGTGGCGGAAGCCTGTCCCACACGGGCTTCTCTGGCTGACCAGCGGGCCCTGCACAGGGGCTGAGGGGCCGAGGTCCTCCTCGGGTTCCTGTACGACGCTCCCTGCATGCCGACGGGGACCGGGGCTTTGGGTGACAGACGGGAGCAGAGCCGGGCCGGCTGCTCGGGGCGGACGCCCTGTGATTGCATCAGACAGGGTGACCTTCCTGCGGGGACGGCCACAGCGTTGCGCAACCGCGAGAGGTTTGTTCCCTCCTCAAATGGCCGTGGAATGGAGATGGTGTGTGTGTCTGTCTGTGTGTATATGTGTGTGCATGCATGCATATGTGTATATGTATAGACACGCATGGATGTATGTATACACACCACCTCATACATGTATGTGTATGTTGTATGTATACGTGTGTGGATGTGTGCACACGTGTGTTTAGCTGTTCCTGTGTGTACTGTATGTGTGTATCTGTGTATGGCTGTATGTGTGTGCATATGTGTTTTGGGGGCATATATATCAGTCTCCCTGGGGGCTACTGGCTTACGCCACTTTGGGTTGCCTTAACAAAATACCACAGTCTGGGGGACTAGGTGACAGATTTACGTATCATAGCCCCGGGGATCACACGTCTGAGGTCAGGGTGTCCCAGGGCTGAGCTCCGTCCAGAGGCTCCAGAGGAGGGTCCTCCTCGCCTCTTCCAGCTTCTGGGGGCTCCGGGCATCCGTCCCTGGGCTGGTGGCCGCCTCCCTCCTGTCTCTGCCTCCGTCTCCCTGGGGCTTCTCCTCTGCATCCGTGTCTCCCCTCTTCTGCGTCTTGTAAGGACCCTGCCACGGGGTTTAGGGCCACCCCCATCCAGGAGAAACCTCATCTTGGACCTTTTGCTCCATCACAGCTGCAAAGAACCCTGTTTCCAGAGAAGGTCCGATTCTCAGGCCCCGCGAGGGAGGCCTTCGGTATGGTTTGTTGGGGAGGGTGGAGAGAGGACGGAGTTCATTCCGCCCCGGCTGGCGCCATCATCTCCTCGGGGGAGTGTGTAGAGGCCTCCCAGGACGGTTGTTCAGAAGGACCACAGGGTGTTTCTGTCCGTCTCCCCGTGTCGATATCAGTCCCATGAGCGCAGCTGGTGACCTCGGGGGCTGGGAGATGCAGGCGCTCTAGAAGGGGAGGGCGCTGCCTTCACGTCTCGGGCTGCTGCCCCCTGCCACGTCCCGCCTCCTGCTCTGGACCGAGGCTGCCGCCACCTCTGGGGTCACATCAGGCCCGTGGGTAAGCAGGGGTCACTGACCACAGGCAGGAAGTGACCTCCTCTCTAGGAGACAGGGAAGGAAGCGGGCTGCAGGCTACAACCCTGTAACCTGACCCACCTTTCCAGCCCTCCCTAAAAGCACCACCTGGGTGGAATTGCTTTAGAGGGGCTGTGGGTACAGGAGACGGTGGGAGACCACACACTTGTTCTTGTTGAGGTGTACGGAGAAGGGGTTAGTCTTTCAGCACCAAGTCTTCATGAGCGCGTGGGTTTTTCATAGCTTTATCAGGGGAAGGACGTGTTCTTCCATTTGTAGCTTGCTGAGAGCCTTTAATCCTCAGGGGTGTTAAAATGCTGTCAAAATATTCAGAAAAGAGAAAGAAAACTTGGGACTTCCCTGGGGGTCCACTGGTGAAGGCTCCATGTTTTCTGGGTGGGAGACACGGGTTTGATCCCTGCTCTGGGCCCGAACATCCCGCGTGCCACGTGGTATGGCCAGGAGAGAAACAATGAATGGGAAAAGTGCCAAAGTATTTCCTGCTTCTGTTGAGGAGACCGTCAGTTTTCTGTTAAACAGGGTGAATTGTACTGATGGTTAAAATAAGCTTGCATTTTTAGAGTGTCTTGGGCCAAGAGGTATTACCAGGTTTATATGTTGTCCTATTTTATATTCTCGCATTTTGTAAAGAAATTTTGTGTCTCTGTGATAAGGCACATCGGTCTCTAGCTTCGGTTCAGTTCAGTCGCTCAGTGGGGTCCGACTCTCTGTGACCCCATGGACTGCAGCACGCCAGGCCTCCCTGTCCATCACCAACTCGCAGAGCTTACTCAAACTCATGTCCATCGAGTCAGTGATGCCATCCAGCCATCTCCTCCTCTGTCGTCCCCTTCTCCTCCTGCCCTCAATCTTCCCCAGCATCAGGGTCTTTTCCAATTAGTCAGCTCTTCCCATCAGGTGGCCAAAGTATAGGAATTTCAGCTTCAACATCAGTCCTTCCAATGAACAGCCAGGACTGATCTCCTTTAGGATGGATCTCCTTGCAGTCCAAGGGACTCTCAAGAGTCTCCTCCAACAACACAGTTCAAAAGCATCAATTCTTCAGCGCTCAGCTTTCTTTATGGTCCAACTCTCACATCCATACATGACCACTGGAAAAATCATGGCTTTGACTAGACTGTCTCTAGCTTACTTTCATTATTATTATTTATCAGTATTATTTATTTTGGGCTTCCCTGGTGGCTCAGACTCTAAAGAATCCGCCGGAAATGCGGGAGAACCTGGTTCTGTCCCTGGGTCAGGAAGATCCCCTGGAGAAGGGACTAGCTACCCTCTCCACTGTTCTTGCCTGGAGAATCCCATGGGCAGAGGAGCCTGGAGGGGCTACAGTCCATGGGGTCGGAAAGAGTCGGGCACGACTGAGCTACTGAACTGAACTGAACGGCTGTTTTAACAGACTCCTCTCTTTCCTTGCATCATCCGTCACTGATGGCGTGGCTTCTCTCTTTAGTATTTATTTGGGTCTTAGTTGAGGCACTTGGGTTTCGCTACAGTCGTGTGGTGTGGGCTCAGCTGCCCCGAAGCGTGTGAGATCTTAGTTCCCTGATCAGGGATAGAACTCACATCCCCTGCCGTGGAAGGTGGATTCTTAACCACTGGACCACTGAGGAGATCCCAGCGGGACGATCTCAGAGCCCTGATCATTCTGATCCTGTAAAGGGTGGGTTGGTGGAGCTCTGCTTTGCTTGCCGTCTTTAAAAACAGTTGGGCTTCCCAGGTGGCACCAGCAGTGAGAATCCACCTGCCAAAGCTGGAGATGTCAGAGACGTGGGTCCCATCCCTGGGTGGGGATGTCACCCTGGAGGAAGGCATGGCAACCCGCTCCAGTATCCTTGTCTGGAGAATCCCCACGGACGGAGGAGCCTGGCGGGGCTGCAGTCCCCGGGGTTGCAAAGAGTCAGGCACGACTGAAGCGGCTTAGCAGGCTTACGCCCTGTTGCTTTCGGCCGTAGAGCAAAGTGAATCGGCCGTACGTACACAACTTTCTTCGACATGTGTGGCTGAGGAAGGTACATTCCCTAACCAGGATGGGAGAGGCGGCCTGCTTTCCTGACGTTTCGCCCTACCCCACCCCCGTCATTGGTGACAAGGTGGGATCGCTAAGATGCTACAAATTCCTGACTTTGAATTTGTACTGATTCGTGGTTGCTCCTGGCAACCGCGTCTCCGCCTAGAACTCAGCTTCCCAAAGGCGGACCCCGCAGTGACAGCTGAAGTGTTGTGTGTCTCTCTCCGGCTCTGCAGCCATCTCCGATCCAGACCCACCGATTAAGAACTTAAGGATAGACCCAGAAAGAAAAAGATTGGTCTGGGACCAGCACGGAAATGTTTCCGAAATCGAGTGTTACGTCAATTCAAAACTTTTCGCGAGGGTAAGCCGTCTTCCCTGTCCTTAGCATCACAGAGACATGGGTTCCACCCTGGGGCTCAGGGGTCATTTATGGGCACCACAGCTCCAGATATCCACAGTGGTAGCCACTGGACAGGACTGGTGTGGAAAGGGGCTGAGATATTGCAGCTGGACAGACAAGCCTAGTTCAAAGCATTGTTGCTGTTCAGTCGCTCAGTCGTGCCTGAGTCTCTGCGGCCCCATGGACCACAGCACTCCAGGCCTCCCTGTCCATCACCATCTTCTAGAGCTTGCTCAAACTCACGTCCATTGAGTCGGTGATGCCATCCAGCCATCTCATCCTCTGTGGTCCCCTTCTCCTCCCTCCTTCAATCTTTCCCAGCATCAGGGTCTCTTCCAATGAGTCAGTTCTTCACATCAGGTGGCCAAAGGATTGGAGTCTGAGCTTCAAGCCTCAGTCCTTCCAGTGAAAGTTTAGGGTTGATTTCCTTTAGGATAGGATGGACTGGTTGGATCTCCAGGTGACTTGATTTTATTGTGAAAAAATTGCTTCATCTCTCTCAGGCAAGCAGGAGGCTCTATTGCAGTCTTGGCGACTTGTCATGCAACGTGAAGAACTACACCGTGAGGGTGACAAAAGGTCAACCGTTCTCTGCTTGGATTCAGTATCCAAACCAAGGTGAGGGGTAGACGCTCTCTTGGGGTTTCGCTCGCTTTTGGTCTCCTGTTAGCGTTCTGAGTAGTGAGATGATGACTTTTAACTTGGATGGATGGGTCTTCGGTGACGTAGCTTTGTGAGAAAAAAGGTCATTTCTTGAGAGTTCCTTGGACTGCAAGGAGATCCAACCAGTCCATCCTAAAGGAAGTCAGTCCCGAATGTTCATCGGAAGGACTGACGCTGAAGCTGATACTTGAATCCTTTGGCCACCTGATGCGAAGAGCTGACTCCTTGGATAAGACCCCGATGCTGGGAAAGACTGAAGGTGGGAGGAGAAGGGGACAGCAGAGGATGAGATGGTGGGATGGCGTCACCGACTCGATGGATGTGAGTTTGAGTAAGCTCCGGGAGTTGGTGATGGACAGGGAGGCCTGGCGTGCTGCAGTCCACGGGGTCGCAGAGAGTAGACACGACTGAGCGACGGAACTGCACTGAACTGATGTTCGCATTCGTGTCCATCGAGTCTTTGAGAACTGACGGGTTAGCCCTCCTTGCGGTCCAAGTTAATGTCCGCTGTACGCAAAGTGACTCCGTGGTCTATAACTATATTCTTTTGCATGACGCTTTTCCCTGGAGGAGTGGATGCGTCTCTCTGGGGTCTACGCAGTCGGCCCCTGGTGTTTTATGGAGATGCTCACTTTCCCCACACCTCCCTCTCCTCTGCAGAACCCCAAGGCAACCCCCAGGCGGCCGCGGACAACCTGACCTGCCGGGTGCACGACGTGGATCGGCTCAGCTGCAGCTGGGCGGTGGGCGAGGAGGCCCCAGTGAACGTGCAATACCACTTCTACCTGAAGCAGCCCCAGTAGGTGTGACCTCGCGCCCCGCGGTGCTCCGCCCCAAGCCTCACCCCCAAAGCCGAAGGGGCGGGGCTTCGGGGTCGCCCCTGACCCGGCCCCACGTGCCCGCTGCCCCTCCAGGGAGATGTGGTCGTGTCCCAGGTACGCGCAGAACCAGCAGGGCGTAAACGTCCAGTGCCATTTCGACAGCATCCCCCTTCCACCTCAGCGCCCAGCTGAGTTCCGTTTTCTGGTGAATGGTAGCAGCGGCGGTTCCCAAATCCCCTGCCTCGAAACGAAGCATAGGTTAGAAGACATTGGTAAGAAAATGTGAAAACCTCCTTCACATGCCCCCAGCCCCTTCCTTGGCTTTGCGATGCTGCTATCTTGTGGCAGAGGGTAAGGCGGGGCACGGTATCCTTGGAACCAAAGGGTAACCTAAGGGTACCACCAAGGGTCTTTGTTTTCAAGACCCTTGTAACCAGATCCCTCAAGCTGGGGGCTGTGTTACTTGCTCAGTCGTGTCCGACTCTCTGCAACCCCGTGGACTGCAGCCCACCAGGCCTCCCTGTCCATCACCAGCTCCCAGAGCTTGCTCAAACTCATGTCCATCGGGTCGGTGATGCCATCCACCCGCCTCCTCCTCTGTCGTCACCTTCTCCTCCTGCCTTCAGTCTTTCCCAGCATCAGGGTCTTTTCCAAGGAGTCAGTGCTTTGCATCAGGTGGCCGAAGGACTGGAGTTTCAGCTTCAGCATCAGTCCTTCCAATGAATATTCGGGACTGGTTTCCACGGGCTCTAGGGCGCTCGGATTTCAGTCTTCGCAGCTCATGGGCTCGCTGGCTCTGGCTCTCCAGATCCAGAGCACAGTCTCAATAGTTGTGACTCGTGGCATAGCTGCTCCAGGTCATGTGGGATCTTCCTGGACCAGGGACTGAACTCCTGTCCTCTATGCTAGCAGGTGGATTTGTATCCACTGGGTGGATCTACAGGGAAGCCCTACGAGGCCTGTTTTGAAAGTATCTTTGGGAAGCAATTTTCTGTTTATTTGCTTTTCATGCGCTTTACTGATAGAAGTGTATTTTTTTTTTCCTCCTCTAGAAATATTAGCTGCCCCAAACATCACGAAAAAGTGGTGTAGCCAAAACTACTCGTACATGGAATGGGAAGTAAGGAGTCTCTTTACAGACGACATCAAGTATGAACTTGAGATACAGAAGGTAAGCACGCCGCCTCCCGGGTAGCCGTCTCTTGTGGTCTGATGCCCCGGACTCTGGAGTTTTGGGGGGAGCCAAAGCGTCCGAAGAAAAGAGGACCTTAAGATAAGTGAGCAGTGGAGAAACCCAAAGCGTTTTGTTGTTTGGGACTCCTCCCGGCCATCTGTCACTTAAGACATCCCCTTCCAGTGCAGGGGGTAAGAGTTCAGTCTCTGGTTGAGGAAGTAAGATCCCACATGCAGGAAAAAAAAAAACCCAAACACAGAACATAAGAGAGAAGCAATATTGTAACAGATTTGGTAAGGACTTTAAGAATGGTCCAGAAAAAAAAAAAATTGAGACAACAGCAGCAACAAAAAAGCGTTCGGAAGACAACGCTGACCTTGCAAGAGAAGTCAGAGCGTGGAAGAACGTTTTCTGTAGTGTTTGGGGGTGGAGGGGACATGCTCAGCTGTGGTCTTTCAGGAGACGAATGATGTGGTAGAAAAAGACGAGGCTGAAACAGACAGACACTGGGGAAACCCTCTGATCGCATGTCACACAGATGTGTCTGTACTAACTGCCTTCGGTCGTGTCCAACACTTTGGGACACCAAAGACTGTAGCCCGCCAGGCTCCTCTGTCCCTGGGATGCTCCAGGCAAGAATCCTGGAGTGGGCTGCCATGCCCTCCTCCAGGGGATCTTCCCAACCCAGGGATGGAACCCGAGTCTCTTATGTCCCATGCATGGGCAGGCGGGTTCTTTACCACTAAGCCACCTGGTCATATGTCACAGAGCCTGCAATTTCCGTGTGAGAAATGAAATCATCAGGCCTCCCGAAAGATGGTACCCGGGTGTTCGTAGCGCCTACATGTATAATGGTCCCCAAGTATGACACCACTTGAGAGCTGGGATGACTGAAATCAGGTCACAGAGTTGAATCCTAGCCACCAAGAACCAGAGGGTCCTGTTTTATGATAGCCAGGCCATGGAAACCACCCACCTCTGTCCCTCGACAGAGGAATGGATAAAGAAGACCCATTTACAATAGCCAGGTCATGGAAGCCACCTGGATGTCCCTTGACAGAGGAATGGATAAAGAAGATGTGGTACCACATACAGATGATGGAATATTACTCAGTCATGAAAAGGAATGCATTTGAGTCAGTTCTAATGAGGTGCGTGAACCTCGAGCGTGTTATACAGAGCAAAGTCAGTCAGAAACAGAAAAACAAATATCATATATTAACGCCTGTATAGGGGAGGAGTTTGGCTCAGATGGTACAGAATCTGCCTGCAACCCAAGAGACCTGGATTTGATCCCTGGATCAGGAAGATTCCCCTGGAGGAGGGCATGACAACCCACTCCAGTGTTCTTGCCTGGAGAATCCCACTGACAGAGGAGCCCGGTGGGTTACACTCCATGGCGCTGCAGAGTCGGACACGACCAAGTACACACAGAGACACAGTGTGTGTAGATAAATCCCAAACTCCTAATTTGTCCTTCCCCCAGGTACCTTTTCATTCATTGATACGTTATACTCCGTTACCTCCATTCATTATTTTCGTGGGCTTCCCTGGTGGCTCAGACAGTAAAGAACCCGCCTGCAATGTGGGAGACTCAGGTTCGATCCCTGGGAGGGGAAGATTCCCTGGAGAAGGGAAAGGCGACCCACTGCAGGATTCTCGCCTGGAGCATCCCATACGTATGACATGTATGATTTCTGCTCAGTGACTGATTAGTGTCGGCTCTTCTGTCACCGTGAAGCCGCTCGGACCAATGAGAGCCTTTCTTGGGTGTGGATCAGGCTCCCACGCCCTGATGTTCTCTTACAGGGCATGGACCTCGCCTACAAAGAGGAGGTGGGTATCCCCCGCCCGTGCCCCCGCAATCTGCCTTCCCAGGTGCAGGCTCCTTATTTTATGTGTCCGGACCCTCTGAGACAAAGCTCCCTGGTGCACGGACCGGGTGTTATCACCTACGTACCCTGACGCCCAGCTAACTGCATCTAACGCGCAGAGGCGGCCGTTCCCACCGGCAGTCACAGTGCCAGTCGAGAACCTGTCTCCTCAGTCTCTCTGTCTCTCCCTCCCGTCTCCGCCTCCGTCTCCACGTGGCTTCTCTGTGTCCGTACCTCCCCTTCTGTGTGTCTTGTAAGGGTCCTGTCGTGGGGTTTCGGGCCACCCCTCCATCCAGAACGACCTCATCTCAGACCCTCCCCCCATCACCTCTGCAGAGACCCTGATCCGTAATAAAGACGTCTTCTGAGACTCTGAGTGTTAGGACCCCGCACACGTGAATCTGGGGAGGCCCCAATGCGCCCCTTGCCAAGCCCCTGTTCTGCAACCCCAGACCTGCAGGGGTCTCCCCCGTGTCTGCTTGCTTTTCAACTGCAGACGGAGCTCACGACCTTGAAGCTGAGGAATCCAGGACCCTACACGGTGAAGGTCAAGGCCATGGACTCCCTCTTCTCCAGGAACAGACCGCCAGGCCAGTGGAGCTCCCCGCAGCACCTCGGTGAGGGGACGCCCCTTGCGTCTCTCTGGGGGTGGGCGGTGGGGGGCATGTGTGTGTTGGGGGCGGGGGTCAAGGAGGCACGGATCCCTAGCGGGCAGCAGCCTGCTGGACACGCTGACCATCACCACCGTTTGAAGTGCCTGCTCCAGGGAGAGGGGACCGTCCACCCGCGTCGACCAGCTCCCCCAGAGAGGGCTCCGGGGACCACAGCCGACCCACGGAGGGTGGAAGACAGGAGATGGGCCCGAGGAACTACCCCGCCCCTCCCCACCCCACTCACCACAGCCCAGCCAATCACATGGGGGCTGTGGGCTGCCAGTGGGGTCTCTGTCTCCCACCCCAAGTCCCCCTGGGGATGGGCCGGCATCAGGGTTTTTGTCCCCCATCCAAAGTCGAGTGGGGGATGGGCTGGTAATGGGGTCTGTGTCTCCCACCCAAAGTCGCCCTGGGGACGGGTTTTCCTACCAGTTAGAAGGCTTTCTCCAGGTAAGGACTGCTAGGGTTCTCTGAGCTCCGCTTCAAAGGCCCAGCTCCTCTCAGGCCCCAAGCCACATCACATTCCTGACCTGACCCAGCAGGAAACCTGGGGCACCAGGCTGACGCCCTGGGAGTGAGTGTCCTGGTGGGGGGGCTGGAGGCGGCTGTAACAAATGACCACAGATCGGGGCTTAAGCAACAGACACCCACACTCCTCGAGTCCTGGGGACCACACGTGTGAGGTCAAGGGGTCCCAGGGCTGAGCTCCGTCCAGAGGCTCCAGGGGTGGGTCCTTTCTGGCCTCTTCCAGCTTCTGGGGGCTCCGGGCCTCCAACCCTGGGCTGGTGGCCGCCTCCCTCCCACCCCATGGATTGGAGTGGGTTGCCATTCCCTTCTCCAGGGGACTCTTCCCCACCCGGTCTCCAGCGTGGCAAGCACATTCTGTGCGTTAGACTCCATTTAGGGGTCAGTGGGCGGGGGGCGAGGGGTAGTGGGTAGCGGTATTCTGGCGACTTGGGAAGGATTCCTGCGCGGCCCGGGCAGGGGCGCGGGTGGCTGATGTCCACGGGGTGGATCGCGCTCCTGGGTGCGCCCCTGAGTCCCCAGCCCCGCAGGGAGGCCGTGCCCCTGGCGCCGCCCGACGTTTCCGGCCTGCCCCTTCTTCCCTAGAGTGTGACCCCAAGGACGCGTCCTTCCCGCTCTGGCTGGTGTACCTGCTGGCCCCGCTCGGGGCGCTGCTCCTGCTGGGGCTCCTGTTCCTCTGTCGCAGGTGAGCCCCGCGCGCCCGCCCGTCCCGGTTTACGCCCCGGAGGTTTTCTGGAGCGGGGGCACGGGCAACCCACTCCAGTATCCGCTGTCGGGAGAATCCCCACGGACAGAGGAGCCCGGGGGAGCTACCGGGCACGGGGTGGCAGAGAGTCGGACGCGACTGAGCGGCTGACGCTTTGTGGAGCGCGATCCGCAGGCCCGGCGGCGGCGCGCGTTCCCGCCCGGACCCGTGTGCCCTGCGTCTTGGCCGCGTTACGCGCGCCCCCGTGGTCTCCGGCCGCCGCTTCCAGTCTGCCCAGCGGTCTTTTATCAACAAGACCCTGGTCTCCCCCGCCTGTTCAGAAGCCAAGGAGCCCAAAGTCCACAGTGCCCCATCCGGGGGGCGCGGGGTCCCTGCCTCCCCGGGCCCCCAGTGCGCCTGGGGCGCGCGGTCTGCGGCCAGGCTCCGCGGCTGGTCCCCGCACGCCCCCCGCACTGTGCTCCTGATAGCTCGCCGCGACGCTGTAGGCCCCCACCCCGCCGCTCCCCGCAACCTCCGCACTGGCCTCAGGGAGCTCTCCCGAGCCCAGCAGAGCGGCAGCAGGCGGACGCCAGCGGCGTGTTGCCCTTTCACCTGACCGCGCAGCCGCGGGGCCTTCCTAACGCCTGCGCGCTCAGCCTCATCCGTGCGCCGCCCTCGGCCCACCCCGGGGCTCCCTCCTGAAGCTTCACGTTTCACACACATACACACACCGCCCAGCCAGGGGCTAGGGTTGGGAGTGGATGGGCCGCAGCTCCCAGGGAGGGGGACCACCCGCTCCCCGTGGAAGCCACTGGGAGCGGGGAGGTTGCCATGGTGATGGGATGCGGCGTGCCTCCATGGTGATGGGATGCGGCGGCCTCCATCCTTACAGGATCTCTGGGGAGGTGCCGAGGTGGAGCTGAGTGTGCCGCCGCCACTCTGCTAAGGCTCTGATTTCCGTCTCCGGATGGTGAGGCGGGGGGTTGGGAACGAAGACCCCCTCCCAGCGGAGGGTGGAGTCCGAGTGCTCGCAGGCCTCGCTGGAGCCCTCTAGGGGGAAGCCGCGGGTTTCACACCCGCCGCGTTCTCTTCCCCTCCGAGGTGGCCGGTGATGCAGAAGCTCTTCCCGCGTGTCCCTCACGTGAAAGACCCCGTCGGCGACAACTTTCAGAACGAGAGGATGGTACGCGCTCCGCGGGGGCTGCCGCGCGTGGCGGGGTCCAGGGGCCGCGCGCCCCGCCCGGCGATCGGGGCGGAGGCCGGGGTGGGGCGCACTTCCCGCTGGCCGCCGGCGGTGGCCGAGCAACGTGATGGGCAGGGGAGGTCGCCCGCGAGGCGCGGGTCTGGGAGCCCCAGGGAGCCCCCTGCCGAGGCGGGGGTGCCCTGCCAGGTCCCTGCGCTATCCGAGGCTTTCCGGGGCACACTTGCGGCCCCGCTCCCCGCCCCGCACCCTGCGCCCCCACTCACCCCCACCCCCTGCGCCCTGCAGGTGGCCTGGGACCCGGAGCAGGAGAGCCAGGAGGAGTGTCCGGTGGTCCAAGTGCAGGTGTTGGGGGAAATGTGAATCTGATGCAACCGGGGGCTTCGTTTATCCCCCGGGAGGAGGGCGGACAGCCGGGTCCCCGTTGGACAGGGACATTTGATGCCTGGTCTCGAGGTTGGTGGGAAAGCCCCCCGGCACCTAAGACTGGGGGTTTGCCTCCACGGAAGAACAAAATCTGTGTTGTGTCTACTCGTCAAATAAAGGACTTTTTGACCCATCACGGGCCCCCTGGAGGTGGGGGGTCATTCCGCAACGCTGCACAGCCCCCTGGACACCCCCAAATGTCTGTGTTGGTTTGCCTGGTTTCTGTCTTTAAATGGTTGCATTTCCCGTTTTGCGTGTTTGCCGCTCATTTCCCCTTTAAGCCCCTTAAATCACACACACCTCCCCGTATCCCCAGCTACAAGTTTGAATCTGAGGGTCAGGGGGCAGAGTTGGGGGTGCAGACCTGCCTCCAGAGATGCTGGGTGGTGGCTCCTTGGGAAACCCCCCTCCCCCCCTTGAAAGCCCTGGTGGGCTGAGAAGGTAAAGACTCGGCCTGCAAAGCGGGAGAGCCTGGTTTGACCCCTGGGTGGGGAAGAACCCCTGGAGGAGGAAAGGAGCAACCCACTCACCTCTTCCTACCTGGAGAATCCCAAGGACAGAGGAACCCGGTGGGCTGCAGGCCACGGGGTCTCAGAATCAGACACGATTGAAGTGACCAACACCTACACCCCTAAAAGCGCACGGCAAAGGACTCAGCCCACCCCCTACAGGAACCCAGGGCTCCTCAGGGGGGACCTCAGACCTCTTTAGTGTTGTTTACATGCTTCAAGTTCTGGCTGCAAAGAATTCACCCCCAACGGCAGAGGCGGGGTTGCCCAGCCTGAGGGAGGGAAACCAGCGTGCGCCTGTGATCATTCCACTCGAGGTGCTGAAGGCACCCCATGACAGCGTGTCCAGGCTCTGATCCCTGCCGTCAGCGCAGGTCTGGGCTGACAGGTTCCTGACTGGGGTGGAGCTCCGGAGTCAGGACTCCTCACCCTGCGGGCTTGTCCCAGATTCTGGTCAGCCAGCGAGGGCCAGGTGACCTTGGGGACAGCTGGCTCCAACCTCCCGCTCCCTGAGCAACCTCACCCTGCTCTGCAGATTATCAGATCCCTGCCTTTCAAGGACATAAGCCGTAAGCTGGCTGGGAGGCGAGTGGGCGTGGCTCAGCTGTGACCTGCAAACCACCCCACCCGACCTCTCCAGCTGCCAGGTGGAACCAGGGGACATCTGTGGGCACCGTGCTGAGGGCTCAGGCTGGTGACGACCTCAGACATTCCCCCAGACACCCTCAGAATCCCATCTCACGTCCCGCACCACGACCCCGACATCAGCCTGGTGGATTCTCAGTGAGTTTTGTTCCCACAGTGAGTTTTAGGGGTTGGGTTTCTGCAGAAATACTTAGCTGCATGGGACTGGGGGTGGGGGGGTCAGGCACCAATGAAAGGGGGCAGGTGTGTGTTTAGTCCATCTGTGGCTGACATGCCCTGGTCCCGCCAGGCTGCTCTGTCCATGGGATTCTCCAGGCATGAATACTGGAGTGGATTGCCATGCCCTCCTCCAGGGGGATTTTCCCCACCCAGGGATCAAACCCTGGTCTCTGGCATTGCAAGGGTGACAGCTGAGAGCCTAAAAGCTGAAAAATCCACCTGCAATGCAGAAGACCTGGGTTGGGAAGATCCCTTGAAGTGGCATCCCATGCCAGTGTTCTTGCTGTGAAACCGCACGCACAGAGGAGCTTGTCAGGGCTTCAGCCCATGGGGTCACAAAAGACTTAGGGAAGCCACAGGGTGTCCACCTTAGAGGGGATTCCCCAGTGAGCCCTGGGCACCACCTCGGGTGATCCTGCGTTGGTTAAACCTCAACTACAGTTGAGAAGGCTGAGGATTAATGCTTTTGAACTCTGGTGCTGGAGAAGCCTCTTGAGAGTCCCTTGGACCGCAAGGAGATCCAACCAGTCCATCCTAAGGGAAATCAGCCCAATATTCATTGGAAGGACTGAGGCTGAAGCAGAAACTCCAATCCTTTGGCCACCTGATGCCAAGAACTGACTCACTGGAAAAGATCCCGATGCAGGGAAAGATTGGACGTGGGAGAAGGGAACAACAGAGGATGAGAAGGGTGGATGGCATCACCGACTCGATGGACCTGAATCTGAGCAGGCTCCGGGAGTTGGTGATGGACAGGGAGGCCTGGTCTCACACCTGGAGACCCTGTGGTTCCCCCGCTGACTGCCGCCGTCTCCCACCCCTGAGGACTGTCCGCTGAGAAATGAGACCAGCGCCCCTGTGTCCTGATTTTATTGTTCCGCAGAGGAAATGCCCGACGGAAAAACATAATCGCAAGTATTCGGCTGTGCAAGAGAGGATAGTGCTTAAGTACAAATGGAGACATGATTTTCTTAAATAAATACTTAAACACGGGTCGGTCCTACAAGCACCTGGAGTCTAGGTCTGGTGTGCGGAGCTGCCTCGACTGTGGACCCACGGAGACCCCCTGATTGCCCTCTCCCCCCACCCCAATCAACGCGTGGACCCAGGGCCAATGGTCCGCTGGCGAGGAGTCCCCGGCGCGGGGCGGCCCGGCCCGGCGGGGACGCTGGAATTTCTCGAAGTCGGTGGTCCGTCACAGTGAGGGATGATGCTAGGTGGTCGCGGCGGGCGGCTGGGCGCCTAGATGACCTTCTTCAGCTCGTCGTAGAGGACCAGCACGAAGGCGCCGCCCATGCCGCGCAGCACGTTGGACCAGGCGCCCTTGAAGAAGGCCTTGCCGCCCTCGTCCTTGAGGATCTTCCGCCAGCAGTCCACCGTGCCCTTGTACATGATGTCGGCTGCGGGGAGACGGCGGGGTCACGGTGCGCTCGCACGTGGCTCCCGGGGAGACAGCAGAGCTGCTGAGCCGGGAGCCGCCGTCTGCGCGCCGGGAGGAGCTCTGACCGGAGAAGAGGGGGCTCTGGGCACGCTCTCTCGGGAGGAGATCAAGCCCAGGACTCCAGCCCCCACAAGGCCTGGGGACGCCAGGGCCAAGACCAAGGGAGCCCTGGGCGTGGACGAGCACCCACGTGGGACTCCATCAGATCACGGGACGGCGGAAGGGCCCTGTGCCCGCCCCGCCCACTCCCCGCCCCCACGAGAAGCCCGGCTGCCTCTGCCCAGGACCAGAGGCTGGCCCCTGCCTCTGCAGGAGGCCACAGGGCGGCTCACAGGGCCCCGGCACCTCCCCGAGCCCATCAGAGCGTGGCCCCGAGGGGCGCCAGTACCTCCTTTGCGCCCCGACTGCATCATCATGCGCCGCCGCACAGTGTCGAAGGGGTAGGAGACGACGCCCGCCACGGCCGTCACCGTCTGCGCGATCATCCAGCTCACCACGATGTGAGTGTTCTTGGGGTCGGGGAGCATGCCTGCGGGGGCGGGGGGCATGGGGTGAGGCCCCAGGGCCGTGTACGGCTCCATGGGGAACACTGGGCGGCTCGGACTGGGGTCAGCACACGCCCGGCTGGCAGGGAGGGGACACTCCAACACCTGCTCCCTGCAGGGGGTACCAGCTTGCACCTCCAGGGATTGAGCCGTTCCGTCCCCCAGATCATGGAGCCCCAAGCCCCAGGGGATGGAACTGCACGTATAGGAACGCTACCGTCTGCAACTGCAGGTCTGCACAGGAAATCAAATATTTATAAAAATAGACAAAACCAAGGTCACAGGGGAGAAATTCTAATTCGCTATAACTAGAGTCCTTGTAAGACATCAGGACACTAACATACACACAAAAAGAGCACACGAGGACTTGGGGGCAGCCAGCCTTCGACACGCCCAGGAGAGACTCTCCCAGAAGGCACCAGCCCTGCCCACACCTGGGATCTCAGCCTCCAGGACAGCAAGCAAGGTGCTGCTGAAGCTTCCCTGTCTGTGACATCCAGGCCAGCCAGGAATCCTTCTTATCAACAGTGAAAAACTTACATGTTGAATCCCTAACTCTCAAGAGCCCAGAATGTAGCTGTGTTTGGAGATGAGGGGCTTTCTTTGGAGATGAGGGGCTTTCAAGAGAGAATTAAGGTAAAATGAGGTCACCAGGTGGGTCCTCAGCCCACAGAACTGGAGTCTTTATGAAAAGAGGTCAGGACACAGACACCTAGCGGGAGGAGCTCCCGAGGACTCAGGGGGTCCACAGGCCCAGGAGAGAGCCCCATCCCAGGCAGCAGAAGGCGGCCACCCCCGCCCCCTCCACCCCGCCTCCAGCATCCCGGGCGGGGAGCTCACCTTTGAGGGTGTCAACCCAGTTATCTGCAGCTGAAGCGCCCCGCCCCCAGGGAGCAGAAGGCCCAGGCCCTCCCCAGACCCCCGCCTGCAGCACCCAGGGCGTGGAGCTCACCTTTGAGGGTGTCAACCCAGTTATCTGCAGCTGAAGCATCCCGCCCCCAGGGAGCAGAAGGCCCAGGCCCTCCCCCAGCCACCCCCAGCACCCGGGGCGGGGAGCTCACCCTTGGCGGTGTCGTAGATGCCAAAGTAGGCGGCGCGATAGATGATGATGCCCTGGACGGACACGTTGAAGCCCTGGTACAGCCCGCGGATGCCGTCAGACTTGGTGATCTTCACCAGACAGTCTCCCAGGCCCTTGAACTCGCGCTCACTGCCCGATTTGCCCACGTCGGCCGCCAGGCGGGTTCGGGCAAAATCCAGGGGGTACACGAAGCACAGGGAGGTGGCCCCGGCCGCCCCGCCTGAGGCCAGGTTGCCTGCGAAGTACCTCCAGAACTGCGTGTGCTTGTCCACGCCCCCCAGGAAGATCTGCTTGTACTTGTCCTTGAAGGCGAAGTTGAGGGCTTGCGTGGGGAAGTAGCGGATGACGTTGGCCAGGTTGCCCCGCCAGAAGGACAGCACACCCTGCTCCTTGGGGATACGCACGATGCAGTCCACGATGCCCTTATACTGCTTGTCGGCCGCGATCTGCTTGCTGGCGTGCTGCACCTGAGGGGCGGCGGGGGGAGACACAGGGCTCTACCCAGGGCCTCAGGCAGACCTCCGTGTCCACCTACAGCCTTTCTCATAGCCTCAAGGAGCATTCCTCACTGTAGACGCTTTTAGTGCTTTCCTAAACACGACAAACAGGGAAGCCTGGCATGCTGCAGCCCAGGCGGTCGGCAAAGGATCCAACACGACTGAGCGACTCAACGGAAACATGAGGTGGGCAAGCAAGGAGTGGGTTCACCATAAGCCCCTGGAAACAGCTGTCTGATGACCTGGCCTGTCACTTTTTCCCAGAAGCCGCATGCCTCATTCCTGCTCTCCACCCTGAAGTCCATTCACGGGGTCTGAAGGTCAGCAGCACCTGATTTAATACTCAATGCAGGAGACCGGAGTTTGATCCCTGAGTCAGGAAGATTCCCCTGGAGGAGGGCCTGACAACTCACTCCCGTATCCTCGCCTGGAGAATCCCACGGACGGAGGAGCCTGGCGGGGTTAAAGTCCACGAGGTCGCAAGAGTCGGACACGACTGACCTGCTAGGCTCTCAGAGGTGGACAGCAGGTACCAAGTGCCCATTTGCAGTTGGCACCTGCAGAGCTCACAGACGTGCCCTTACTAAGACATCTGCCAGGGACCCTGAAGCTCTCCTAGCATCCTTCCTAGGGAATCCTATTTTCTTTAGGGGTGGCAATCCCATTGCGACGGTCATTCCGCTGGCTCCTCATTTGTGACGCTCAGAAGAGACCCACGCAGACAGGTGCCAACAGGGGGGCAAGAGGACCCCGGCCCAACGAAGCGATCTGCCCTCGGGTGACCCCCGTCCCACCGCCCAAGGACACGCAGGGTCCGTCCACGCATGTCTCCCACCGCGCACGCGCGCCCCAGTGCGCACGCGCGGAGGCCGCCGCCGCCGGCTGCCCGACGCGCATGCGCCCCCGGCGCCCCCGCCCACGTGACGCGACCCCCGGAAGCCGGCCGGGCCGGCCGCGCGCGGACAAAGCGGCGCGGCCTCCCCGCAGCCGACAACACCAGACCCGAAGGCGCGCGCGGCCCCGGGGCC